>PVIC010040118.1:0-16822 GCA_004025085.1 Thryonomys swinderianus | reverse complement strand
ACTATCTCAAAGGGAAACAATGATTCATACCAATAGGAAAGCTTACCTTTTGCTATAAATCTAAGTGAAAACTGGACATATACAGTGTTGGTACAATCTAGATCTCTTGAAATAAGCATCCTTAGTCCTTCCTGAAAACGAACACAGATGTGTTAAACAGCCGTATTTGCAAAAATTTCCTCTGATTTTATATACTTAATGTGCATTAGTTAAGTAAGAGTTAAATGTGATAGAGAAACAATGTTCTGAGTATAAATTAAAAAGGAAAAACCGAAGCATCCTTATTTCTCCTTTCTTGATAGCCTTCATTTCCTATTGCTTGAATAACACAATTCCATTGTCTCACCTCTAAATTTTACTCGACTGTGGCTTTTATAAAAAGTGCTGCAAAAATGATAGCATTCTATATCTACAGGCCTTTTTTAAAAAATCCCCTCCTTTGATCACAGCATGCGGTAAAAGGCAGCAAGGAAGAAGAGGTTGGAAAATGTGCGGAGCGCTCCTGCTGGAGGCCAGGAACTAATAGGTAAGTTTTTCAGGGTTCCACAGAGCCCCAGAAACTCCCTCTTCCGCTGTGGCTCTGGGGGCCCCAGGAGGCTCTCATTCAGGCTGCCGCCCCTCCCCCATTGGCCAAGTTAAATAAGGCATCACTAAGGCAGGTCCCCAGGCCTGTGCTGTAACCATTCATGCAGAGAAGACAAGCAACGAGAAGAGAGATCACATTAGCTTTAGTAATTTTTTCTGCTAATTAACTATTTCTGGTTGCCTGGGATTGACAGCTAGAAAGGTTGTTCTCTTGATGTGTACACGAGCTTGTGGTGACAGCCATGAAGACAGATCTCACACTGCCTATGTGCCAAGGTCCAAACAGGGCTCGTTTCTCAGCTTGGACTTCGGAATGAAGTGACTATGCAGCGGTCTGTGGCTGGGATACTCAGTGGACACCATCAACTGATTTCTTAATTGTCCAACTAACAGAAGTAATATTAGCTACAGAGAACACATTTTTCCTTCTGAATATTGATTATGTACCAGTGTTCAATAGCTAAAGAATTTTAAATAGAGTACTTTGAGAATAGCAAACATATACCAAGTGCTTACAACATGCCACCTTCTCAAACAGATACTTATTTAAAGCAGTAATGGTTCCTAAGAGAAAGATACTATTCTCCTGTCGCAGAAAAGGAGACTGAAATTCAGAGAGATAGTAACCTGCCCAAGATCACACAGGTTTGAAGAGATGATGGTAGGATTGGAACTCTGAAACGTATCCTCTATTATTTTTAAGACACAAGGGTTTTGGCCATTAAACTATCTTTTGTTCCAAGAGAAGAAATCTGGATGAAAATTTAGAATATGGGAGTTATTCGGTGTTGTAATGAAAAAGGCATTAGATTCATACTTCTGAGATTGAAGTTTGCCATGAAAAAGACTTTTATTTCTAGTCCTTGTTTATCTTTCATGCCTAATAATCCCTTGCCTTTGCTCAATTAATGAGGCTGAATCAGCAAGTGCCTTAGTGTTCCTGCATGTGTCTCTTTTCCTTTCCTACACACGTGAGCATAAAGTTGTGATTCTCTTACATCTTAGTGGCATGTGGAGACTGCAGCTGCCATGAAAAGTGACTTCCTTCTTCAGCACATAATGAAAAACCTTTGAGGTGGATAATTCACAGGTTCAGCTAATACGTATCTCTTGCTAAGATTAAGATAAAGGGATCCTACTCATTATTCGTCCCCCTTGATTATGGAATGGAAGTATAAAATTGTTCCCATGGAGAAATGCAAGTCACCCATAAAAGGACCCATTTCATATTGCTTTTTGCAGGAGCAATTTTGTTGAAAGTGGGCATGATCTGTAATATGAAAATACCCTTCTTTCCTATTTGGAATATTTGATTATAATTTAGCACTTGATATTGGTCAAACCCTGCTGCCACACATATTGTGGTTCACACAGATATGTTTCTTTGTTCATCCTTTATCTGGGGTCAGTGATCCATTTGGGCCAAATGTGAAGAATTCTTCTGCAACCAATGAGCTATTTTAATAGCTAATAGTACTCCTGAATCTATAACGAGACTATCATTTCCTTTTTCACGAAAGAATGCCTTTCTAGGTCAGACTGCAACCCACTGCATGGCACACACCGGGCCCTGTGCATCTTGCAGAGCTGATGGATCGTATATCCAGCACATATAATGCTTGGGTACCTTTGCATCTGGATGGCTAAAGGGAACATTTTTATAAAAAACTGTGTGTCTATAAGACCAGGTTAGCTGTGCTGCTTAAACATTTATCAGGCAAAGACCTTTGAATCATGAACACGTACAGAGATTCCGCTCTTTGGTCTTGTCAGCTGCGTCAAGCAGGTCAGAAGCTGGCAGATGACAAACAGCTCCAAAGCCTTCACCAAGACTAAAACCAAAACCCCACATCAGGGTTTTCCACTCTGAAAAGTTCTGCAGCTTCTCCAGTGCTTTGAAACTCTTAGGCAGTTGTAAATCTCTCATGCTCTGAAGCATTTTGCTTTTCTCATCTAAAACTTGGTAATTTAGATTCTAGTAAGGATGAAGCCTGGTATTTATTAATCATAATTGGAAAAGTTCCAGGGGGCCGAATTTTCTGAGTGTCAGGTACCAGTCATTAAGGCTGCGTGGAAACCTAGGCATGTTCTTGCCAGTGACCTCATTTGCACAGTTGGATGAGTCAGGATCCCCCTGTGGAGAGGGGGGGATGCGTCTATGTTCAGACGTGAAGATTTGCGAGCTGCACACAGCTCGGCAACTGTTCAACATCTCTTTCACTAGACATTAAAGGTGAAATACAAAACCGTAACAATGTCCGAGAGGACTGTATTTGACTTAAATGTTTGGTGTTATTTAAGTGGTCCCCAACTAGTTCCAACAAAGGAAGAAAACGATGAAAGATTCTTTGTAAAACCATTTTTTTTTTTTTTTTTTTTTTTGCTTTTTGAGACAGGGTCTCGCTTTTTGTAGTTCAGGCTAGCCGTGAGCTAACTATGGTGCCCAGGCAAGCCACCACGAACTCAGCAATCCTCCTGTCTCTGCCTCCCGAGTGCTGGGATGACAGGCGTGAGCTACCACGTCTGGCATTGTGGTATGTGGTATTGATTGCTGGTGGGCGTGAGTCTCCATGCCCAGCATTCTATGTGGTTACCGGGGATCGAACTCAGGACCTTGTGCTTGCGAGGCAGGCACCGGAACCACTGAGCTAACCCTCCGGCCCCTGTAAAATCATTTTTAAAAATACTGTGGTCTGGTCAGCACAGCTGAGGAAAAGTTGTATGGTGAAATGATCAAAGAAAGTGACTGCAGCCGGGCGTGGTGGCTCACGCCTGTCATCCCAGCACTCAGGAGGCAGAGGCAGGAGGATTGCTGAGTTGGAGGCTTGCCTGGGCTACATAGTGAGCTCAGGGCCAGCGCGAACTACAAAGCGAGACCCTGTCTCAAAAAAAAAAAAAGTGACTGCACTAAGCGAGAGAGAGGACATGGCTGGAGCCGGAAGCCGGTAACTGCGGGAAACGGTGTCATCGCCATCGGTCCAGGAGCAAGCTAGCGTGGGGCAGGGCCAGGGGGCACAGGGCAGAGTGGAGTTCCATCTCACCCCTTTAAAAATGAGCGACGTTCCAGACTTGATGGTTTCCCCGTTCAGATTCCCTCTCTCTGCGCCGTAGACTTCAGGCCAGAGGTCAGGATGCAAGTTCCCGTTGAAGTCGTCTTTCAGGATGGAGGGCAGAGGGACGGCAGGCACACAGTAGGGTCCCCCGGAGCCGCGGTCACACCTGAGGGACAGCGGGCGGGAAACACAGCGTTTGTCACGAGCCCCCGGCTGGCTTCCCCGCGCGTCGTACAGAGAGAAACTGCTTGTGTTAGGAACTTACACACAGCGTCCAGCATCACAGGCCCCTCGGCCCGAGCACATCCAGGGGCACCCGGAGGCCAGGACGACGTTATCGATGGCCCACGAGTCGCCCCCCGCAGAGTAGTTGGACTGGATCCATCGGAACCGCGTCCTGGGAGAACTAGGCAAGAAAACACGTCACTGCGGTGAGAACGACGCTGAGCGCGCCCGGGACGCACGCCTCACACCCCTTCCCCCGCAGCGCCCTCTCTCGCGGTCCGGCTCCTGCACCTCGGGACTCTGCCTTCATCCTACCCAGTGGGTGCTGTTTCCTCTTGACCCATAAAGAGGTGAGGAGAGGCCCCTGTGCGCCTCCCCCATTCTTTCCTGTAAGAGTCTACACGCGCCGGTGCCACTTGCAGGTGTCATTCTAAACTACTGATTTACTGTGATTTTGAAATACAAGTTGAATTTTAGTTTTTGCTTCTGGGTTTCCTTGCTCCTCAGTACTGCAAAAGAGATCGGAGGTGACAGACACGAGGGAGAGTTGGAACCTCCCAAGGCCCCGTGTCACTGTCCCCAGGCGGTTCCTGAGAGTCGCCTGCTTCGGCCTGCTGCTTTGCTTCTGAGGCTGGGCCGCGGGAAGCCGCGCACTGGGGTGGCCGGACGCATTCCCGCACACTAGTGGGAGGCGAAGGCAACCTTGCCGTCCTCTGAAGAACGGCCTGCACGGCAGGAGCTGTGAGCTGCCTGGGGGGCGGAGGCTGAGATGCGGCGGGGCACACAAGTTCTCGTCAGTGTGACCCGGCTGTCAGCCTGGGGCTTGAGGTGGAGCCAAACGGCCTCTACCGCGATGCCCTCCGTGGCTCCCAGCAGGAGGCTCCCAGCCGTGGCGCCAACACAGGATGACATCCAGCCCCCACCCCCGGCTCCTGCCCATCTCTCCCCATTTCCCGGCTCTGTTATATTCCTGCAGCGCCGAATCCCTGAATCTGCACAGCACTCAGGCTTCTGCTGGTCGCAGGCGCTGCTCGGGTTTCCAGCAGGGCCTGTGCCCCGCGCCCTCTCGGGATAAGCCCTGCTCACTCAGATGCAGCTGGGAGACCACAGCTCCCCCAGGCGGCTCCCTGACACCCCGACGAGGCGGCGTCTTCCTGTGCTTCAGTGACGTCCCTGAGAATTAACCTCTGTGCCACTTTGTATGACAAACAGATGCTCAGCTATCTGTTCTCCTAAATCATTTCTGTGGGTCCTGGCATCAGTTTATTCATTTAGCATCTCAGTATTTAAAATAACGAATAGTCAAAATTTTGGTTGAATTAAAAACAAAGGGAAGGCTGAGGATTTAGCTCTTTGAAACTGCGCCTGTCTGGTAAGTGTGGGGTCTTGAGCTCGATCCCTGGTACCCCACAGAACCCGAAAACAGAAGAAAATGACACAAAGGGAGCTGGGCATGACAGCACAGACTTCTAATCCCACTGCTTGGGAGGCTGAGGTAGGAGGATCTCAAGTTTGAGGCCAACTGGGGCAATTTAGTGAAGAAACCTTGCATCAGAATGAATACGAAGGGCTGGGAATGTTGCTCAGTGGGAGAGCGCTTGCCTGGGATGTGTGACAATCTGGGTTTAGCGCTCAATACTGACAAAGAAATGACCTTCAGACAAGCACTATATAAAGTTCTGGGGATCTACAGGAAGCTGTTTTAAGGCAAACCTAACTATGCATCGGTTTCTCGCATTTTGGTTACACAGTTCTGAATCAGAATTGAAGCAGGAAAACAAACCACCGTACACACTGAACACAGAGAGAACTGTACGCAAAAATAGTAGCAGTAGGGCTGAGAAACCAACGGGGAGTGGGGAAGTCAGATTAGTAAAATGAAGAAGCCACTCCCAGCCCACGGCCGCAGGCCACACGGAGGAGCCTCTGCGGTGCCCAGGGTCAGGGCCGCGCGGAGGCGGGGGAGAGCCCTGGAACTCCGCTATTCACCTCCTCTCTCGCTAGCAGTGTCTGCCACTGCCTCGGCCTAGGAGGCGGCCAGCGGGTGCCCAGCCCGGCCTCCCGCAGCCCAGAGCAGCGCAGCGGGGAGAGGCACGAGCCCGGGAGGACACCGTTTCGAACCAGCCAGCCCCATGGACCTTCGTGCCTAAAGGACACTCAGAGGACTCAAACGCCTTCCACCCCGCAGCCTGCTCTTAGCCAGCACACCTCTCCAATGGGACCTGAGATGTGGGGGCAGGCGGGAGAGACACGAAATGGTAGGAACATTCTGAAGAGGAACGAACGTTTGATCTACTCTCCGGTCCTGAGATAAAACAAAACAAAAAGCCGGTGTGATGATCTCCCACTCTCGGTGGGGGCAAGTGTGGCTGCAGCTGCTGGGTAAAGACCTCCGCGTGCCGCAGTTTGAAACGAGCCGGCCGTGCCCTTTGTGTCGCCAAAGAGCAGAAAAGCTCAGCTTGTAAAACTTGTGGATCTCTGGCCTCATTTAAGAACTGCAACCCTCGACACCTTGTTCTTTTTTTTCTTCTGGCACATCCCATGCATAATTATCATGAACTGTAACGGAACCCCCAAGTGGGATCACAACTATTTTCAAATTAGGTGACAGGAACCGAAGTTCTGACATATAGCCAAGTGACAATTCTCACTTGGTGGACAGTGGAAGGTAGACCGTGATCCGCTTCCAGTTCTGGAATCTTTCCGAGGTGTAAATTGAACTTTCTGTGTAGTGTAGACAGCCGATGGTGGGAGGGACACACTCTTCGTGGACAAGGTGCCAGTCCCTGCCGTTGTTCACTGAGTACTGGAGCTGCACGCTGTGGGCGTCGCTGAAGGGCTTGCTGCACCCCATGCTCATTTCAAACTGCAAGAAGGTGGACGGCGACACGTGGAAATCCCAGGTCTCAGCGTAACGCGGCTTCCCTACCAAGGCAGAAGGCAACAACAACAAAAACAAACATTGAATGCTGTTTTCTTATTTGGTATTTCTGACGGCAATCAACATTTCCAAAAGCAAACAAACATCATGGCTTATCTTCGGTGTCTCCTGTGTGGTTTCACAGTTACTATTTTTAGATGGTTACCATTTTTAGATGGTTACCGTAGACTTGGAGTGCGTGGAAGGCTGCTACTGGAGGAGCTTTCCATCTTGAGGAAGGTGGGTGTGCTAGACTCTTAAGTCCTCTCTGCAAATAAGTTGCTCCCCAGCTTATGTTAGAGGACATTACAACTTTTCCTCCTAAGAGCCTCTTTTGGTAAAAGCAGTTAGGCATGCAGTTTTGTATTAGAGTTTCCTTTTGAGTTTTAGTTAATGTAGTTCTAGTTAATTCAATTCTAGTTAATTCAATAACCTTCCTTTATCTGGTGACAATATATACCTATGTTTTCAGTGAACATTAGCGCAGTATCCATAGAGAGACAGTCAATATCAACTTGACCTCCCTGGATTCGGTACCAGTTGGCTTGCAAGTCTAAGGAGCCATCAAATTTGTCCTGAAATCCAGTTTGAGAGCTGTCATTCATACCGATAAGGACATCATCCAAAGCCCACTGGGCCGAGTGCTTTCCTGCAATCAGATAAAACAAGAGTTGGAGAAGGCTCCTTATCACAGAGCAATATGAACGTCTTCGCAATCAGGATTTTAAATCAGATTGCCCAGAAATTGTCTGCAAATTAAGATGCACATAATTCAAGGTGGGTATGGGCCACGAGTGATCCAGAAGCAGCAGTGAGCAGCAACTCACCATGCTGTGGCTGCCACCATCGGAAGGCCGTGGCGGGGCTCTTCGCCTCCCACGGCAGGTCAATGGAAATGAGCTGCGGCTCCAGAAACGACATGAAGTCCAGCTCCCGCAGCAGATGCCAGAGTATCCCATTGTCATTCGAATACTGAACAACAATCCCTGAGTTACAAGACCATAAATTGTGTTATTAGGACAGCTTTCCTCAAGGCAAGGAACAGCATTTTTTAAACGGCAAAAATGGCAGCAACTTTAAATTGTGTCTCCTCGACTGAGGACCACATCCATCTAATGTCTGAGGAGTGAATTAGTAGACCTGAAGGCTCATCAATTTCTTGGCAGTTTCTAATGCACCGACTCCCAGTAAATGGAGACAAAAAATACATAAGCTCTTTTAAAGACCACTCAGCTTCGTATGAGTGATGAGGAGGTTCGTGAGGGGAACATAAAAATCCACCTCAGATCATGCACTTGAATTTTAGATTCTGCTCTGAACATTATAAAGTCTCCTACCATTCTGATGCACTCAGAAAAAATGTCTTAATTTCCTGCCACAAAATCCAGTCGTGTGCTTTGCTGCCACAGCCTGAAGCCGTGAGCACTTCTCAGCCTCAGAAGACCCTTTAACTGGAACTCTGTCGTCCGTGAGGCCTTGGGGAGCAGGGTGTGAGGCGAAGTTATTAAACAGGAAAGGGTCGTGCTGCTCTCCTCCCCAGCATTAGTCAGCTCCATTTTCCCCTCCAGGTCACTCTTTTCCGTTATCCTTACTCCACCTAACCCCACCCCTCCACCTGTCACGAGGGCGACAAGGTGTAGGGAGCCCACGGTAACGTGGAACCGCCACCTACCTCTCCCAAGAACAGCTTTTATTTAAAATAGGACACAGGGCAGAGGTAACACTGGCTGGAAAGAATGAACGACTAAGGACGAGACCACAGGAATATCCCTGTTTGTCTCAGGGACAGGCAAACACAGACAGAGGGAGCAGAGGTGTCTCAGGATTCTAAAATTATTATTATTATTATTATTTTTTTTGAGACATGGTCTCGCTTTGTAGTTCAGGCTGGCTCTGAGCTCACTATGTAGTCCAGATAAGCCTCGAGCTCAGCAATCCTCCTGCCTCTGCCTCCCGAGTGCTGGGATGACAGGTGTGAGCCACCACGCCTGACACAGTGGTATGTGGTATTGATTGCTGGTGGGAGTGAGTCACCACGCTCAGCACTGTATGTGGTTACCGGGCATCAAACTCAGGACCTTGTGCTTGCAAGGCAGGCGCTGGAACCACTGAGCTAACCCTCCGGCCCAGGATTCTAAAATTATTGCTAAAATTTGCACAGTCCTCTCCTAATTGTGACTGGATGCACGGAGCTACTAAGTATTCACAGCAATTATGTTTAGTAAAGTTACAGTTGCTATATTTATTTCATTATATTCAAATGCCTGGGAAATTGTACATCATTCATGGTATATGCAACTTTTAAATTTTATTACTACTGATTAAATAGAATTTCTCAATCCCTTTAAATCATGTTAGAGAGCAAAGAGGTTAGTAAAATAAAGTTTCCAGAAATATCATAATAAAATATAGCACAAAGAAAATAGCTTAATGCTAATTAATAGCACATAGTATTATAGTTACCACATAAGACAAGGGATGATGCCAGGAACAATAATGATACCTAGGCTTAAAATGAGGACTCTAAAGTGAGGCAAACTACTGTGTTTTAAATAAAAGAACTCCTGCACCTGGGTGGGGGGGGGCACTGCAGCGGGCTCAAAGCCCAGGGCCTCCTGGGGCCAGAGGCAGAGCGTCGCCTGACCGGGCGAGGCCCGAGTCAGGGCCGGACTGTCACACAAGCTTCTCCGGCAGGAGGAAGCGCGGCGTTTCTGGTCTTCTTCAGGCTCCCTGGCCCAGGCTCCAGGCTCCCCGCTCCGTGTGCGCCCCGTGTACGCCCCGCTGCCCCGCGGACGCTGCACAGCTAAGGGTGTGGCCACTTCCGGAGTTAAATTTTCCTTGTGGCTATGAATTGATGTTAACGCAGCTTACACTTAATCAGGTAAAAGAGAGACAGAAAAGAGAGAGAAAGGGAGGAGGGACAGATAGGGTGGGAAGGAGAGACAGAGAAATACACGGAGGGAGACAGAGAGACAGAGACAGAGACAGAAACAGATATTAAGACAGTAACGGGAGTGGCCTACTTAGAAGGTGCATTAGAGCACTGGGAATGAAGCTCCTGAGGTTAATACCTCGTTGACCAACCCCATCCAGTGCCTTCTGTTGAAAGTACGGTCCAAGACCAGCATCCACATTGCTCTGGAACAGGCCCTACCTGTGATGCTTTTAAAAATATGTCCACAAATTCTTTGATACCTCTCCCTCCAGGAAATGGAGCTTAGTTCTCTTCCTTCTGAGGTGAGCTGGACTTAGCAACTCACTTTACTGAACAGAAGGTGTCAGGAGTGCTGGTGTGCGGCTTCTGAGATGAGGTCACTGAAGGCACTGCAGTTGGGACTGAGGGTGTAGCTACCGATAGAGCGCTTGCCTCATGTGCACGAGACCCTGGGTTCAATCCCCACCTTTAGAACAAAGTTCAGCCTATGCACATGCCTACATAGTAAGAATCTAAAGCTTCTTGCCAAAGTCAGAGGAAAACTGAGCCTTTTGCCAGCAGCCAAGTGAACAATCATCATGGAAACAGATCACGCGCCCGTTGGGGCTTCATTTTGATGACAGCCTCCTGGGAGACACTGAGGGTTAACTGCCCCGCTCAGATGCCCTGACTTTGTGATCAACAGAAACTGTAAGGTAAGTTGACCGAGTCACTCAGCTTTTGGGTGGTTTGCTGTACCACTCGCCCCAGCCCCGCTCTTTCTGAACCAGAATTTGCATTGACGAGTGCCAGTCCAACAGATTTCAGGGTGTGCATGGAGACACAGACCACAGGCTGTGGCTCAGGGTGCCCGCTCCACCTGACTGCTGCTCGCGGCCTTCCCCCTCTCGAGCCTTTCCTGGGGGACCTCACATTCCTCCAGGCAGCAACAAGGTCTGAGAGGGGAACCTCAGGGCCCAGCCTCGTGAGTGGTGTCACCCAGCGCTCGGCACATCCCAGTTAACCGCGCCGTGTCAGCGCCATGACGGAATGTTTAAGGCCCGTAGATCATTTCTCTCCTTAAACACCACCTCCATCTGCACTCTGCCTCATCTTACTGCGAACAGCCTAATTTCCAGTGTAATTCCAAATATGTAAATTGATGCTTCAGCCCCAGTAAGTAAAAAATCTTCATCACTGGAAGAGATTTGCTCAGGGATTTGGGCAGATTTACATGTTAACAGCCAGTTCAAAAAAGGCTGGGAAGTGCCTGTGGGATGCGAATTTTGGGGCCAACCCTGAAATTGAAGAAAACGCCTCTGGAGGAGCTGAGAGCAAGTTACTTGTTCCTAAAGGGACGCTAAGGCCAGTGCGCCCAGTGCGGAGAGCAGCGTGGCACAGGTCAGGGCGGAGTAGAGAAGGAGCCTTTCACCGGGGATTGCGGTCCTCCAGCGTGCCGGAGCGAGACAGTCTGACGTGCCCTCAGTAACGCCCTGTGAGTGTTAGCCTCCACACAAGGCCAGTCTCTGCTCCTGTGGTCTCCTTCTTCCTGTAGCGAGTCAGAGTTCTCTGAAAGAAACGCCTTCGTATCCCACCCACTCCCAGACTGGACGTGGGATTTGTCAGACCGAGGATCTGGGTCAGAAATGTCAGGGATCACGGCTCCATGCTGCCTCCCTTTCCCAGTGAAGTGTAAGGGGCAAGAAGGGAAGACTGAAGTGGGTGTATGAGTTTGCACAATCCAGGCCAGTGTCTGGAGGAAAAAGGACTAATTTGTCAACAGTAATTGCAGTTTCTATGGAAATACAGCAGCTTACCTTCATTTCTAGCCCTTGGCTTGATGCAGGTGATACCTGATGTTTTGCTTCCAATTTGTATATAAAACTGAACGAGTCTGTGGGGGGAAAATCTCAGTTTACTTACTAATACATGAGTTGGGAAGAGCTTTAGTTCTTTGTATTTTTTAACATAGAGAATAAACCTCCCATAATTCTTTCTTCTTTTTGCTTTGTAGTTCAGATTGGCCCTGAACTCATTGTATAGCCCAGGCAAGCCTCGAACTCAGCAGTCCTCCTGCCTCTGCCTCTTGAGTGCTGGGATTACAAGCATGAGTCACCATGCCCAATATTGTTGTATGTGGTTACTGAGATTGAACTCAGGACCTTGTGCTTGCTAGGCAGGCACCAGAACCACTGAGCTAAATCTCTAGCACCTCCCATAATTCTTAAGCACCACTTTTAAACTCAGATCATAGGACAGGCAGAAAGTATATTGATTATAGAAAGTGATTTGTAACCATTTAGGAAGAGTAAATAATTACCCTAAGTTTTATTTTGTATAATAATCTAAATAAGAAAAAACAATTTAATCCACTTCTGATGCAACTTAATGGAAAATTCCTTAAATCCAGATAATTCCATTATTGGAAATTTGAGATAAAAAAATACCTAGCACTATGAAGCTGAATATTGTTTGTTTAGAACCAGATAATTATGTGCCTATTATTTATCTAGAGTCAATGGGTCCTTTAGAGTAATGAAAGTTTGCTCCCATCGATGGTAACCCTTGGGGGGAAAATATTTTTGGGGAAAGAATGTGGATGGAAAGGGAGAGGGAAAGCAGAAAAAATATGTTAAGGTAACCTCAGATTTTAGGAAAGAAAAAGTCTACAAATTTCAAACTTTTTTGCACTTCCCTCTCTCCAATTCTCAAGTAAATTAATTTTTTTTTTTTTCTTTTTGAGACAGGGTCTCGCATTGTAGTTCAGGCTGGCCCTGAGCTCACTATGGTGCCCAGGCAAGCCGCCGCGAACTCAGCAATCCTCCTGTCCCTGCCTCCCGAGTGCTGGGATTACAGGCGTGAGCCACCACGTCCGGCATTGTGGTATGCGGTGTTGATTATTGGTGGGCGTGTCTCCACGCCCAGCAATTTATTTTTTTTAAAAGTAGCTTTATTTTAGGTGTGCTATTTCATTTAACCTTAAAAATCAAACAGTTCTTTATTTTACCAGTAGATGTCAGCCTAGTATTTAATATTTCTAGGCAGTTTTAAATAAGTGACTACAAACCTAGATACATGAAGCTATAGCATTGTTAGACATAGAATTTAAAGTTGGAAATATCTTTGTTTCATCAACATACATTAAAGAGGACATCCAACATTTTTCAAGGTAGCAAAGAACTTGAGAAAACCAACCTAAATGTACAGTAGGCATACGGGCCTTGGTGATGGTTATGTTGGTCAATGAATTATGTATGACTTCTGTAGTGAGCAAGTATTTTATCGCAGAGCTGAAGTTATGGTTTCCTTCGCATATCAGAACTTACGTACAGAGATGTAAACTCTCAATAACGAACAGAAGTTTTGGGTGCGGCCACTGCTGTGCCCCGGGGGGAGGGTGCTGGCCAGCAGCTCACCTGATGTTCCTGGTGTCCAGCGGGACGGTCCTTGCTTCCCTTTTCCCGGGGCCGTGGAAGTAGAGAGACCTGCCATCGTTAAGCGTCCCGCAGCCTGTGCCCACCTGGCCGCCGGTGATCTTGTACCACAGCGGGCTGAGCTTCCCCTCAAACCTGTCGAACATCTCACTGTGGTTGGGGATGTTTGACACACAGGTTCCCTGGGCAGCTTCAGAGAAAGGGGAGACGCTGGGTTGGAGTCTGATTCTGAGTAGCAGAAGGAGCATCACCCCCCGGGCAGAGTGAGACTCTCCACAGGGGTCGGGGAGGGAAGCCACGCGGAAGGAAATCGGACTCTCACACTGTCTGTCTGAAGACAGCCACTGTCGTTAGCCCCAAAGACGCTGGTCTGCCTCTGAAACTGGTTAATAAGAGAGACCTTGGGACTGATGCGATTTCCCCAGTTCTTGCTGCTTAGAGTGTGTGAACTGAGAAGTAGACCTTGTCATAATGAAGAGTGCTCATTGAAACTGAAATTGTAGATATGTTCTAGAATGCATAATCGATGTTGGGAAATAGTAAATGTTCAAAGGCAAGTGGGGTTTAGGAGTAAATAATGAGGAAAGAAAAAAATTGATGGTTAAAAAAAAGAAACAAAGCTTGTGTATATAGGGGCAGGGGGTGGTGGGGTGGGGAGGGGAGGGGAAAAATGAGAATTAAATTGTGTCATATACTGGTACAAATTCTCAATGTGGAGTGTAATTGTGATTAGTATATATAATGTACCAGTAAAAAATGTGCTCATTTGTGGGCCTATTAGAGCGTCATTAAGGGGAGCGAATCCTATATTTAAAAAATGCCACTCTCAAAACGACCAGCGACAGCACTTTCCCCACCAGGCCACTGCACCTCCCTCCGCCCCTGGTTCTGTGCAGACGCAGGACAGAGCGCTGACCTGCTGGAAAGGGCCTCTGGAGCTGCCTCCAGGAAGGATTCAAAAAAATATTTTGAAGCTCATGATATTTTCTCTGATTTTAGCTTTTAAGCTCAGCTTCCTTTTTATTTTTGCTGCAGCCAAAGGTCAAATGATGATTCTCTTGCAAAGGTGTCTTTTGGCAGCCCTTGGTTTATTATTTTATGATTTCAGTGTTTCCTTTGGATGTATATACATATACATATATACACACACACACACACACATACATACATATATACATACATATCTGAAGGCAGTGTAAAGAGGTCAGGGAGACCCCTCAGTCAAGTGGTGAAAGATGAGTTTGAAGCTCAGCTCCTCGCTGTGTAACCTGAGTTATTGACCTCAAATGTAAGCAGAGTTTAAAGAACTGCGGCACAGGAGTTTTGGAATTAAAAGGCATGAAACAAAAAGCACTTACTGTAGTATCTGGCATGAAGTAGGACTTCAAGTAATGTGCATTGTGTTTGCCACTGATCACATGCAAATCCCCTCTAGGGAGTGAAGTTTATATTATGCTTTCTTCCTGGGACAGTGTGAAACTCCCCCGGTACCTCAGTGTGTCTGGAGGGCAAATTCCTACAGACTTTAGGCTTCAAGCTCAGAATCTAGTTTTTCACAAGGTCACGCGGACAGCAAACAGATGAAAGTTTCGCAAGCAAACTGTCCGAGGAGCCTTACCCGTGTAGCCCAGGTCGCAGAAGCACACGCCTGAGATGCAGTCCCCGTGGCCGCTGCAGTAGCTGGGACAGGGCTCCGATATGTACACGCCGTCCAAGCCGAAGGGAGGCACGTTCTTTTGGCCGCTGCTTTCCTGGATCCACCGGAAGCGGGTCTTGCTGTTGGGAAACAACACACACGTCTCTTCCAACCTCATTTCCCACAGTGCACTGGGATACAGAAAGCGCCAAGAAGCTCTGGATGCTTAATATTTAACCTTTATAAGATGTGTCTCTCGGGGCTGGAGGGTTAGCTCAGTGGTTCCGGCGCCGGCCTCGCAAGCGCAAGGACCTGAGTTCGATCCCCGGTGACCACATAGAATGCTGGGCATGGAGACACGCCCACCAACAATCAACACCGCATACCACAGTGCCGGACGTGGTGGCTCACGCCTGTCATCCCAGCACTCGGGAGGCAGAGACAAGAGGATTGCTGAGTTCGCGGCGGCTTGCCTGGGCATCATAGTGAGCTCTGGGCCAGCCTGAACTACAAAGCGAGACCCTGTCTCCAAAAAAAAAAAAAAAAAAAAAAAAGACGTGTCTCTCACATCTTCCTGAAGTCTTCTTGATTTCTTGTTCAGTATAAATGTTTCGATACCAGGAATACATCAGGTACAGAAGACTTGTTTAATAGAAGGCTTTTGATGGCCAGGAGGGTACTGTAGGTTTTTATTGCATATTTTCCCATCCCTTCTGTTGGTGATACGAGCCAGGAAGGTACTCTCTCTGTTACCTAACAGTTCATATGCTCCTCATAATTTAACGAATATTAGAAGATACATTTGTGAACTTTTGAAGTTACCAAGTAGAAGATTCTGCATCAGGACATACACGGCACTCTGGCTCTTTGCCAGTGTCACGACTCAGGTAGGAAAGAGTTAAGTTTGCACTAATAACTTTATTGTCTCCCTTTCCACCCCTTATTTCTCACCTTCCTTACCCCCCCTCCTCCCTCTTCCTTCCTTCCTTTTCTTCTTTTCTAGTTTCTTTCTCCCTCTCTATCTTTCTTGGCACTTGGGGATTAACCACAAGGAATCTGCACTATGCCACATCCCAGCTATTAATTGATTCATTGATTAATTTAATGACCAAACTTCACTAAACTTAAACTTGTGATCCCCCTCTCTTGCCTCCCAGGGTGCTGGCATTATGGGCCTGTGCTACCATGCCCAGTTTCTTCTCTCACCGTTAAATCTCCAAGGTGCTGTTTCCAAGATTTAGCTATAATAAAATGGAGTACTATGCAGCCATAAAGAAAGGTAAACCTAAGATATTTATAGCTAATAGATGCACCTAAAAACCATACTCATAAGTGAAATAAGCAGGACACACACGCAAATACCACATCATTTCTCTAGTGTTAGAAATTGAAGGTGTAGATGAGGTCCAAAATGTGTAAGAAATACTATGAAATGGGAAGAAGATCTTCAAAGGGGAAGAGAAACTAGAGAAGGGGCCAAGGAAAAGCAAAAAAAGGGAAAGAAAAAATTTGAAGGTAAAAGGAAAAACCAGAAACCAAACTGTAATTGACAGCACTTAGGAAGGCTGAGGCAGGAAGATTTCAAGTTTGAATCATCCTGGGGTAATTTAGGAGACTGTCTAAAAAATGTAAGTGAATGAATGGATGGAGAAAGAAAGAAAGAAAAGAAAGAAAGAAAGAGAAAAACAAGGAAGGAAGGAAGAAGGGAAGGAAGGAAGAAGTGGGATATAGCTCATTGGTAAAGTGTTCCAGGGTTCAATCCCCCAGTGCTGTAAAAAATTTTTTTTTAAAAATCTAGACAAGGTTGGGCCGGAGGGTTAGCTCAGTGGTTCCGGCGCCTGCCTCGCAAGCGCAAAGACCTGAGTTCGATCCCCGGTTACCACATATAATGCTGGGCGTGGTGGCTCACGCCTGTAATCCCAGCACTCGGGAGGCAGAGACGGGAGGATTGCTGAGTTCACGGTGGCTTGCCTGGGCACCATAGTGAGCTCAGGGCCAGCCTGAACTACAAAGCGAGACCCTGTCTCCAAAAAGCAAAAAAAAAAAAAAAAAAAA
>PVIC010040117.1:0-16817 GCA_004025085.1 Thryonomys swinderianus | reverse complement strand
CTGGCCCTGAGCTCACTATGGTGCCCAGGCAAGCTGCCGCGAACCCAGCAATCCTCCTGTCTCTACCTCCCGAGTGCTGGGATTACAGGCGTGAGCCACCATGTCCGGCATTGTGGTATGCGGTGTTGGTTGTTGGTGGGCGTGAGTCTCCACGCCCAGCATTATATGTGGTTACCGGGGATCGAACTCAGGTCCTTGCACTCACGAGGCACGAGGCAGGCGCCGGAACCACTGAGCTAACCCTCCGGCCCCCAGCTTCAGACATTTTGACAGGTGGAAAATAGGTCCCCAAAGTGACACATGGACCCTGTCCTGCAGAACCAAGCACAGAGAAGACTTTGAGAAGGTAACTGCTGATTCCTTGAGAGATCACCATGTGATTTCTAATATCCAGCCACCACTTTCAGTTACTATATTATTCAGAACACTTGCAGTTGCAAATGAAGGAATCATAACCTAATCTGTTTTGGTAAAGAGGGGTTTATTGGCCAAGGAGTGGTCAGTGATCTAAGCAAAAATCCTGAAATCTACCGTGGCTCCTAGGTACCTTCCCTCAGTCCACATATCTAACCCTTTCTCTTTAGCTCTTCCATAGACTAGTATTATACATCTCCTAACTTGAGCATCTTCCTACCCTCGCCAACAGATGTTTAGCCTCTTTTAAAATCCCAGGAAGGGGCTCTCGCTGGCTCACTGGTTTTCCTTGAATCAATCATTAGCAACTAGTATTTTGGGGAATTAGAAAATATGGTGGCCTCCTGACACCATCTGGCTGGGCAGGGAGAGAAGCATTTCTTAATAGGACTGTTAACAGAGTAAGTTATCATGATGGTTCTAAAGTTAGAAACTATGTAAGGATTTCACAGAGACCCTCTAGGAGGACGACAGCATTCAAAATCATGTCCAGAGCAATACACCGGAGGCCAATTAGGTTAACTATTGGTAAACTGTTCCCAATAAAGTAGTTGTTGTAGGTTTCACAACAGGTTAATTTATCAGCTGTGTATAGCCCCCTATGCATAAAGCTCTTCCCACTGTCATTCAAAGTTTCATAGACTATTCTAAATCCTCCTGGACCTCACTGGTTCCTGAACCCCAGTGTACATTAGAACCAACCATGAGGAGCTCAATGTGCACTTTCCCAGGCTTCCCTCTCAGACTGTGAGGCAACTGACTAGGGTGGTTCCCAAGTTCACACATTCACAGGCATCCTCTGCATGAAGGTGGCCCAGGGGCCATGCAGAGAAACCACATCCCGTGGAATGCCAGTCCACAGACTGGAAAAAAAAGCAATTAGCATGTTGCCTGCCACATCCTTTGTGCCCAGGAAAGAGCACCAGAGAGGCCACGCAACTAGTGCCAGACCCATGAGAGAACTCTGATGATCCTTGCTCAGTCCCTTGCCAACATGGATGTGACTTCTGCCCCTCCCCCACCCACCCAGGGGAAGAGAATAAATAACGGCAGCCACATTCTCATTTTGAAGCACTTGGTTTTATTGCACAGAAGCAACTGAAGGTGGACTCCAGTGGAAAGTGCGCCCTGGCGTGAGTAAGTGACCAATGCCCAGCCCCATCTGCTTCAGCTCTTCCGGGATAGAGCCCGCTGGGAAGGGCTTGGCCACTCCTTTGGAAAACAGAAGGCATTCGGGAATAGGTTAAGACATCTCAAGCATAATGTGTTTCTAACTGCTCATTCATTATTGCGGTCATCTGTCAGTTGTACATATAGGAAATAAATGCACTTATTTGGAAAGGAAGGGGGCAGTTTTTGTAGTCAAGTGTTTACGTGTGGCATTCGGCACATTTGGCTACATAAGCTATCATAACATTAATTGTCCATCGCCTGGGGAGGGTTTGGGGCCTGGGGTCCTGGGGGTGGAGTGCCCTCTCTGGCTAACATATTGCTAATAGAAATTCCTGTTTGGTGCAGGAAGGCCCGACATCAAAGCAGAGTTTGTTCTTATAGAAAGAAAAGGGAGAAAAATGAAAACTCAACACACTGACCCTTGAACTCCGGGAGCCTCCTGAGTTTCTTTGGCTGCTCTGTATATTCCTTTCTCTTTTGCTTACTTCTCACCCTTGGTGGCCTTGTCCTCTGTGGACTTCTCTGATGGCCTGCTGTCTTTTTGGTCTGTGCTAGAGGATTTTTCAGCTTTCTCTGTCTTGGGCTTGCCGGACTCTTTTGAGATGCTCTTGTCATCTTCCTTGGCCTTAGGTTTCTCCTCAGGCTTCTTGGCTTCTGTGACCTTCTCCTCCTTGGTGTCTTTCTTTTCTCGTGCTGCGGGTGTCTCTTCCTTCTTTGGCTTTTCCGGCTCCTTTTCTGCCGGCTTGCTGGGTTCTTTGGCTTTGCCTTCATCTGGCTCCTTCTTGGCCACATCAGTCTTCTCCTTGGGTTTAGTCTCTTCCTTTGCTTCCCCCTTGGCAGTAGCCTCCTTCTCTGGGGTCACTGCTTTTTTCTTATCTTCAACCTCTTCCTTCTTGGCTTCTACTTTGGCTTCCTTGGGCTTTTCCACAGCAGCTTCCTTTTTCTCTTCAACCTCAGGCTTTGGTGCCTCCTTTTTTGGAGCTTCATCTTTCTTGGTGTCCTTCTTCTCCTCAGTTTTTGGTGTGGCTGGAACCTTTTCTTCCACCTTCTTTGGGGGCTCTTTGGTTTTCACTTCCTGGGGCTTCTCCTCCTTCTCGGGTGACTTCACCTCTTCCTTCTTTGGGACTTCCTTCTCAGAAGCCTTTGTATCCTCCTTTGTAGGAGATGGGACCTTCTCTGGGGACTTGACCTCCTCCTTGACAGGGCTTTTGGCTTTTTCAGGGGATTTGGTATCTGCAGGGGACTTGGCTTCCTCCTTCACTGGGCTCTTGGCCTTCTCAGGGGACTTGGCTTCCTCCTTCACTGGGCTCTTGGCCTTCTCAGGAGACTTGGCTTCCTCCTTCACTGGGCTCTTGGCCTTCTCAGGAGACTTGGTTTCCTCCTTCACTGGGCTCTTGGCCTTCTCAGGGGACTTGGCTTCCTCCTTCACTGGGCTCTTGGCCTTCTCAGGAGACTTGGTTTCCTCCTTCACTGGGCTCTTGGCCTTCTCAGGAGACTTGGCTTCCTCCTTCACTGGGCTCTTGGCCTTCTCAGGAGACTTGGCTTCCTCCTTCACTGGGCTCTTGGCCTTCTCAGGGGATTTGATCTCAGCTGGAGACTTGGCTTCTTCCTTTACTGGTGATTTGGCCTTTTCAGGTGACTTCACTTCTTCCTTCACTGGGGACTTGGCCTTCTCAGGAGACTTGGCCTCACTTGGCGATTTTGCTTCCTCCTTCACTGGGGACTTGGCCTTCCCAGGAGACTTGGCCTCACTTGGCGATTTTGCTTCCTCCTTCACTGGGGACTTGGCCTTCTCAGGAGACTTGGCCTCACTTGGCGATTTTGCTTCCTCCTTCACTGGGGACTTGGCCTTCTCAGGAGACTTGGCTTCAACTGGAGATTTGGCTTTTTCAGGAGATTTGACTTCAGCTGGTGATTTTGCTGCTTCTTTAACTGGAGACTTTGCCTCAGCCGGTGACTTTGCCTCCTCCTTCACCGGGGACTTGGCCTTCTCAGGAGACTTGACCTCAGCAGGTGATTTTGCTTCATCTTTCACAGGGGACTTAGTCTTCTCGGGGGATTTGACCTCAGCAGGTGACTTGGCTTCTTCTTTTACTGGGGATTTGGCTTCAGCCGGTGACTTTGCTTCTGCCTTCACAGGGGACTTGGCCTTCTCTGGAGACTTGACTTCAGTTGGTGACTTGGCCTCTTCTTTCTCTGGAGACTTAAGTTTATCTGGTGATTTGGCTTCTTCTTTCACTGGGGACTTGGCCTCTTCTTTCACAGGGGATTTGGCTTCCTTTTCTGGAGATTCAGCTTCTTCTGCTGAGGGAGACTTTGGTGCTTCTTCTTCTGCTGCTGCTTCCTCTTTTTCCTCTTCTCCCTCTTCTTTGGCCTCTTTTTCCTCCTCCTCAGTGACTTCTTCAGTCACCTGGATCTCTTCTGTCTGTTCTTCCACAATCACAGTTTCCTTTTCTGACTTTTCTACTACCTTGATCTTCTCTTCACTCTTGACTTTTATGTGAGTGGATGTAGAGGGTATTTTGGGGAGCCCCTCTATGAGAGAGAATGGAGTTGGGCCAAAGCCAATCCGACACTCTTCACCTTCCAGGAGTTTTCTGTAGAATGGATAATGGAACAATTACTAAGCAAATTTGCTGGTTTTGGGTGTTCCTAAATTATCCTGAAACTCCATGGCACCCAATGAGTAGGACTTTGGGGAAGGGAGGAATGTGATTGAATAGTAGGCATTTCTTTTCTTTTTTATTATTGGTGGACACTTTGAATTTCTTTATTTATGTAGGTGCTGGGAATTAAATCCAGGGCATTGGACAGGCTAAGCATGCATTGTACTCATAAGCTCCACCCCTGGTGGCAGCACTCAGAGAGGGGAAGCAGTCACTCAGCAGGAGCATTCCAGTGACTACCCACAAACCATACTCTAGTGGGGCTACTCTTGTGTGCACCGAATGCTACAGTTTATGAAATAAAACAAGTTCCCACCAACTGAAGAGTGGTCCTCAGGAGAGAACACCTACATTAAGTAAAGTTACATTTATTGTCCTCAACTAAAATATTTCTCAAAAGAAAGCTAGGAGGCTGAGGGTGCAGCACTTGCCTAATATGCCTGAGGCTCTGGGTTCCATCCCCAGCACCAGAGATGGCGCAGGAGGAGAACTGGGAGCAAACTATTTCACATTTCCAAGTATAGTTTAAGAGCTCTTAGAATATTGCCATTTGAATTCCTCCTGTTACTTTTTTTTTTTTTTGAGACAGGGTCTTCCTTTGTGATTCAGACTGGCCTTGTACTCACTGTGTAGCACAGGCTGGCCTCAAACTCATGGCAATCCTCTTGCCTCAGCCTCCCAAGTGCTGGGGTTACAGGTGCGTGCCACTACACCTGGACATCCTGGGTTTTTTTTTTTAATGGTTGTTCTAGTGTTTTAAGAATAGGGTAGAGATAAAAAAAAATAGAATAGGAGCTGGAGGCGGGGTATAGGTATACACTTGTAATCCCAACACTCTGGGAGGCTGAGGCAGGAGGATCCTAAGTTTGAGATTAGCCCGAGCAATTTATCAAGACTATCTCAAAATATCAAAAGAAAAAGGTGAAGAAGGAGGAGGAGAAAATAAAAGGAAAAATAGCATGATGGCAATAGTTTCTCCTCCTAATTTTGCTACTCACTAGATGGTAACCTTGGATAAGTCATTCAGTCTCTCTTGTTCTCATTGGTTTTGAGACAGAGTCTTGCTTTGTAGTTCGGGCTGGCCATGAACTAACTCACTGTGTAGCCCAGGCTGGCCTCCAACTTGCTGCAATATTCTTGCTTCAGCCTGTCAGGTGCTGGGATTACAGATGTGCACTACTATGCTCTGTTCATTCAAACTCTTAACACCAGCAGTGGTACATCCATGACGGTCCCCTTGGGTGGCTTGTACCACCAGTGGTAGAGTTGTTACAGTCATTCTTGTACTGCCACTGGTTCAAACCACCATCCTGGCAGTGAGACATATGAACTATGGGCCCATCGTGAACATGTTAAGGCCTTAGTTTCCTCACTGATAAATAGCCATAATGTTCCCTACCTCAGAGGGTTATTTCAGTGAGATAAAGAATAAAAATAATGTGGCACAGCCCCCACTTTGGAGTAAGTATAGGAAAAACACTTGTAAACCCATGCTGCTCATATTTAACAGCATAGAAATCACTCAGGATCCTGTTAAAATGAAGATTCCCCTCCAGAAGCCTGGGACAAGGTCTGATCCTGTTTCATTTTTGTTTTTTTTTCTTTCTCCCAGGACTAGCAATTGAACTCAGGACTTTGCACCTGCCAGGCAGGTGTAACACTGCCAAGCTATATCCCCAGCCCTGAGCCTGTCTTTCTTTTTTTTTTTTTTTTTGAGACAGGGTCTCATTTTTTGTAGATCAGTCTGGCCCTGAGCTCACTATGTAGTCCAGGCAAGCCTCAAACTCAGCAATCCTCCTGCCTCTGCCTCCCAAGTGCTGGGATTACAGGCATAAACCACCATACCGAGCATTGTGGTGTGGTACTGATTGCTGGTGGGCGTGAGTCACCACACCCAATATCATATCATTGTATGTGGTTACCGGGATCAAACCAAGGACTTTGCGCTTGCTAGGCAGGCAGTGGAACCACTGAGCTAAATCTCTGGCCCCTGAGCCTATCTTTCTAATATGCTTCTGTATGGTACTGACTCTGCTGGTTCATGAACCACATTTTGAGTACCAAGATTCCAGACAAGATGGGAAGCTAAGGGTTATGAGCCAGCACCTGGGCAGGTACTTCACGGGGTCACCATTGCTCACTTCTTACCCTGCTAAGCTTAGAGCCTTGTTCTAGGTCACAGGCTTTTTCACAGGTCCCCTTCCCAAGTGCCCTGTCATTACCCAGCTGATTGGCAGGTGGACAAGCTTGCTCCCGCTCCCAACAACCCATGTTGTGGACTGTTACTACCGTCTCCGACTTATTTCCCCAAGAAACAAACATTTAGAGCTAAGAAACTCTAAAGGGCAGTTTCTTAAAGGCCCCTAACAATTGAAGTAGCTCTTTCTCCTCCAAAGCAATGGCTGGTTTTAGGATCCAAGGTTAAAACTCTTAGTAACTATCAGAATGGAAGGAAGTCATTCTCATGACTTCTGCCTCTCTGAAAACAGATGGCAGTTACCAGAGACCAATCAGGAAGGAAGAATGGTGAGTTACTGCTAGAGTTTGGGATGATAAAAATAGTTCTGGACGTAGATGGTGATGAGTGTTATACAACAATGGAAATGTACTTGATACCATGGAGCTGTGTATTTAAAATGGCTCATTAGCAAAGTTTATGTTATATATTTCATCACAATATAAAAAGACTTGTATCTAAAATAGGTAGGCTGCCTAGGTAGGGCTTGAAATCCAAGGCTTAGCATCTCTCTACCACCCAAAGGCTCCAGGCCCAGCTCACCTATATGCAGCAATCTCAATATCCAGGGCCATCTTGACATTGAGTAGGTCCTGGTACTCTCGGAGCTGGGCTGCCATCTCCCACTTGGTGTTCCTCAGCTCGGTGTCCAATTGCTGAATGGCCTCCTGGGGATGAGAAAGAAACATGTCACCCACCAGTGGTGGTGCCAGGCCTGTAGTACCAGGAAATTAATAGCTATGCCAACCTGGAATAGCCCTGCCCAGCCAGACTCACTGGGGACAAAAGCCCATCCTGTCAAAGCTTTAGGGTACTCATTTGGCCCTGGGGGCAAGTCTGGAATGAAGCATATCAGATGTTAGTCTGGTCAATAGGATATTGAGTGAATTTTCACAGATCATGTGAAGTTACAAAGTACTCAATAGGAACAGAGCTTTTTCTTTTACTTTCTTTCTTTTCTTTTCTTTTTATTTTTTTGAGACAGAGTCTCACTTTGTAGTTCAGGCTGGCCCTGAATTCACTATGTAGAAACAAATTGAAACTCACAGCAATCCTCCTGCCTCTGTCTCCCAAGTGCTGGGATTACAGGCATGAGCCACCATGCCTGGCATTTTGAATGTGGTGCCAGAAATCGAACTCAGGACCTTGTGCTTGCCAGGCAGACACCAGAACCACTGAGCTAAATCCCTGACCAGAAGAGAGCTTTTTCTTCTCTTTGTTTCTCCAATGCCCCCTAAGCATTTGCCACACAGTCAGGGCTTGGTACATAGCTACTGCTGATGATCTGATGACTAAGACATATAATATACAGAACCTTACTAAATACAAGTTGAAACTTCTCTCTCCATCCAGACCCACTGTAGCCATTGCTTAAAGGAAATTACTACAGCTGCTTTGTATTTTCTCCTGTTTGTTTATCTATTCCCCAATATCTCTACAGTCATCACATATTACTGATATTCTAAGTGGTCTGAAAGTGGTGTTTTCTCTCACCTGATGTCTTTCATTGGAGGAATATGCCCAGGTCTTTCCCACCATGCACACTGGTTACTATGAACCAATTGTCCACTGTGACCAAGATCTGCCTGAGCACTTTAACCCTCCCAGCACCACAAAGCAGGTGTTTTATCTCCACTACAGAGAAGGAATTCAAGCAGATAGCTGTCCTATTTACACAGCTGTAAAGTATTGGTATGTCTGACTTCATGGACCACAGTCTTACCACTATGTCCTTGCTGAAGGAGGGTCAGTGATTTATCCAGGTTATTCACTCAGGCTAGACAGCCTGACTCTACCCCTGCCCACCTGGTAAGACGCAATGTCAGCTTGATGACGGTCCTCCAGCTCAGAGCGCTGCCTCTCCAGTGAATCCTTCGTGCTTTTCAGGGCCTCCAGCTCTGTGGTCCTGGCCTGCAGCTGGCGCCGGTACTCGGTTATCTCTTCCTGTGCTGAGCGCATGGCATCTGTGTTCACCTTGGCTGCCTCCGACAGTCTGTCCAGCCTCACTGTATGGAGAAAGGATCAGGGACAGGGTTAGGCACACCTAATTTTGTATTCCAATGCCTATGGCCAGAAGCTGATGTGCATGATTTGAGGGCCTAATGGGTGCCAGGCACCATCCTGGATGCTTAATTTATCCCATACTATAAGACAGGCAAGTGACTTCTGCCCAAGGCCACCCAGCTAGTGAGTGGCAGGATAGGATTCAAATCTAATGTCTATCTGGCTCCAAAGATCAGATTCCGTCTTTTGCAACTTGGGATCCAAATGTTCTTCAGGGAAAAGGAAGCCCCCTTTTCTGTCCCAATGCCTGGTCCAGTTCCCCAGTGAGGGCCTGGCACTGCTAGGGGTTCAGGTGTGAAATCTGCCTCATGAGGCCGAACTCTAAGCTTGGATGCTAGAGGCATGTGCTTCAACAAATTAATGAGCTTTTGACCTTCGGGGTGATGGGAGCTCTGAGCAATCAGGTCACCATGTTGCCAGAGAACTGTCTCTTCCTTGAAGGCTTTTGCGCAGAGTCCAAGGTCATTGCAGAGCTGAAGCCTGTATTTCAGCCCGTTTGTCCCTTTCTCCACTTGGCTGCGTATTCTCTAGCACAAGAGCCCCTGAGTCAGTGGCAGCCACACCCTAATCCCTGTCTGCAGCAACTGGCTCCTGGTTCTCCAAAGACTTTGTGGTGGCCAGTGGAGGTCTGAGGACTAGCCTACACCTCCTGAAAATGAAAATCCTGAATCCTCAGACAATGACCTGACTTTTGTGGAGACAAGCCACAAGAGTGGCTTGGGCCACAAGTCCCAAGATGGTCTGTCCACATGAGTGCAGGGTAAAACCGGGAGAAGAGAGAGGTCTGGGAGAGGCCTTGCTGCATAGATGGACTGGTGGTTCTGCTATTGCAGAGAGATGGAAAAGGAACAGAGAATTCCAAATCCCAGCATTCCTGGCTTTTTCTGTTAGTGTTGGCAAACACTTAGAAGCTACCCTTGTGGGTGAGGATCTTCACCTACTGTGGATTACAGACTTGTGTGAAAAATCACTAAAACCTCTGCATTCTCCTCCCCAGAACAAAGCATTACAGTTTCAAGGGGAACACCCTAGAAGGCCAGTTGGTCTATTTTGCTCCCTCAACTCCCAAAGAAATGAAAACCACAGAGGGTCAGTGTGGATCAAGGTCACCTTGAAGCTTCTGGGCACAGTTTTAGGGCAGCTGCAATCTAGTTGACTCAGGACTGCACGGACTTGGGGAGAGAAGGGGATTTGGGCGGTTTCCAACTTCCATGAAAAGAAAGAAGAATATTAAGAGCTGGAGCGCTGCCTCAGCCACACAAAGCGATGGACTGTAGTGATGGTCCTACCTTGGAAAAAAAGGATGAAATGCCCCACCCTTTCATTCCACACTACAGATTATGTGCTGAGCAAGAAGTGAGGAAGCGCTGCGTGGGAGGCCATTCCGCAGGGTGCAGGGGGATGGGCAGCGTTGGCAGCGAAGGAAGGCGCTGTGGACCAGAAGCTAGCGCCGCTTTGGATCTAGAGGGAACATGCTCTTTTCTTGATGGGAATATGGTCTTCTGGGACCCGGAAGAAGGCAACCAAAATAGACTTGGGATCATCTCACAAAAAAAGTCAAAGTAAAACCACTTAAATAGGTGACATAGCTTTACAAAGGGAAGCTGAGCAGCGCTCGCTCTCGTAAACTCCACGCGTTCACCAACTTTCCCTCAAGCCACACAGCAGCGGCTTAAACTCAGGACAGCAGAGGGCGTCCCTCCCTGTTTGAACCACCCCCCCACCTCCGCGTCCCGCGCATGCGCACCTCGGAACCATTCCTCGGACTGCAGCGTGCTCTGTACCGCGTGGCCTTCCAGTTGAGCGCGGATTTCGCGCAGAGCCGACGTCACGTCGCACTTGAGGGCGTCGCGCGCCTCGGCCTGCGCCTGCGCCTGCGCGGCCCCGCATCCCTGAATCTGGCCGAGCAGCTCGCCAACCTCCTCCTGGTGGTGGCGCCGTAGGTAGCCACACTCCTCCTGCAGCGCCTGCGCCTTCTTCTGCAGCTCGACCCGCGCCGCCTCGGCCTCCTGCGCGAAACGCGCCAGTGCGCGCGCCGCCGCCTCAGCTTCCTCGCGCTGCCGGGCCTCGTCGTCCAGGCGCTGGCGCACGTGTGCTATGTCCTCGAGCAGGTGCTCCTGCTCCAGGCGCAGCTGGCCGCGTGCCGCGCCCAGGCGCAACACGGCGCCGCGCATCTCGCGGACCTCGCGCTCGTACAGTTCGCCCATGGCGGCGCGGCCGGCCTGCTGCTGCCGCAGCGCCGCCGCCTCGCCCTCCAGGCTGCGGTTGTGCGCCTCGAGCTGCCGCACCTTGTCGATGTAGCCCGCGAAGCGGTCGTTCAGCGCCTGCAGCTGCTCCTTCTCGCTGCGCGCCGCCGCCGCCGCCACCACGCAGCCCTCCGGCCCGTTGCTCAGCGTGTCTAAGGAGTCGGTGCTCGAGGCGGCGCCCGCACCACGGAAGCGGCTGGGCGAGGCCGACACGGAGCTCACGGATGTCCGCGCCCAAGAGTGGAAGCCGCTGGAGGAGCCGGTCCCGGAGCGCGTCCCGCTCTTTCGGGCCAGCGCATAGTGCAGGCTGCCGCCTCCATGCAGCGGCCCAAACGGGGCGCCCAGCAGCGCGTCCGCGCCGCTGAAGCTCATCATGGCCGGAGCAGGTGCGGGCCGCCGGCAGAGCCGGAGCGCGGGCCGGGACAGGGCGGGTGGCACTGCGGCAGCTCCGGGGCCGCCTGGCCCTTATATAGCCGCCGCGGCCCGGTCCAGCCCCTTGGCAGTGGGGGGCTGGGGATGAGGGCCCCGCCCTCCCCACCGCCTCCTCCCCCGCGCCCAGGGCCGACCGGCTCCGCCGCAGTGAGAGGGGCGGGGCAGGGGGACCAGGAGCAAAGGGGGATCGCCGCAGCCTTAGAGGAGCCTCCGAAGTCGGAGCAGGGGGTAGGGAACTTCCGGAGTGGACAATGGGGACTCCTGTTACCGGTCGGAAGACCCTGCTAGGGGTCTTCGGCATAAGAGACGGGACCAGAAGTAGGGAGAGGACCAGGGAATGGGGGCAGGCCACCTTCGGAATAGAAGATCAAAGACCACCACCATTAAACTGAGGGTACCCCTGCCTCAGAGGGATCACAAGGTTTTCTGGATAGTTAAGAGGCCCTCGGGACAGGGGGTACAGAGACTGCCGCTGGCCCGGAATAGAGGAGGGAGTAAGACAGTTCTACAGAGCTACGGAAGATAGATGGAGACCCCTGGCCGCGGACACCGCGTTCTCCTAATAGCTAGGGCGGCCACCGTGAGTGGGCTCGACAACTTTGCAGACGACTCCGGAAGAGGGGAGGGGGACCCGGAGTTGGGAAGGACGGCAGGGGGCAATGGAAGACACTGCAGTGTACGGAGAAAGGGATTCCTGGGAGGGGAGAGGGATACTCTTTCCAAAAAGCACAGTGGCCGCTGAGATTGGAAGTGGGAGACCACGCAGCTCCGGGGAGGGGGGCTCTCAGGCAGGGGACGAGCGCCTGAGGTGAGTATGCGAGCCAGAGAACACCCCCGCCGGGCTCTGCATGCTGGGGTCAATTCTGTAGTTTGCTGGCAGAATGACCTTGAAGTTTTCTGCCAGGCTTGTTCTTTCCGTGTGTACAACTAGGGGGGTCTTTCTCTTGGAGCGCGCCGCAACTTCAGGACCCCTCCCCCACTGCCTCAGGAGACTCCACTTTGGAAGTCTCCAGATAAACTGGGGGAGGGGTAGGCACATACAGCAATCGCTTTCCCACAACCAGAAAGTACGACTTTCTCCCTGCTCGGTTGCCCTCTCCTCGGCTTCTACTTGTCTCCTCTGCCCCACTCCCACAACAGACTAACGGATGTATGAGAGGCATCTCTTGTTGCTCTTGAGAAAGTGATGCAGTCTTTTCTCAGTTTCAAAGTCCCTCACCATCTTAAGCCTTCCCGGGGAGTCAGGAAAGGGCCTCTCAGATTTGGGGGGGGGGGCCGCAACTGCTTTGTTTTGCGAGTCTTTTTTGCTTTTCGTTCACGTCAACTACCTTGGGAGTGGGGGCGGCGATGCGGCGGTCATTGTTATTTCAGCACCGGGGACAGAGCCTACCCTTTGCCGGGGAGAAAGCGGTTCATCTTTCTCTGCCTTTTCCTTAGGCAGAGGGTAGGGAAATGTGCTAGTTCTCTCTCGCCGTACCTTCTGTGCTGTGCAGATGGGAACTGGAGAGGAGGTGGGTGAACGAGCCGGCAGAGTCCTACAATAAGCTAGGGACCCACCCCTGAATATTCTGTTAGGGATCTAGCCCCATTTGCTATGAAGTTCTCCGTGTTAGCCTGGGTTCCCCCTCCCTTCACTACAGCTGAAAGGACCACCAGAAATGCTGGGAGCCCTGACCCCCTCTCGGAATCAGTATAAGCACCCCCTTCCAGAACTGAACCTTCCCCAGGCAGTTATCTCAACCCCCACTGCACCCCAAGTTACTCGATTTTTCTTCTGTTGGGAATCTTCATTTTGTGGATAGATAAATAGATCCCCTCAAAAGACCTCTGCCAGTTCCTTTCTTTTTCCCTTTCGCCTCATCACCAGCTTCCTGGTTCTAGGCGGACCCTTGGGGCTGGAGAAGCAATGGCGCTGTCACTTTTAACCACGTTTTACTGGAAGGAGAGTGTGCTGGGGAGGAGGTAGGAGGGGGAAGGGAGTTTCTGGTTTTGCCTGAAAAAGCAGAACATGATGAAGCACTTTTCTGCCACTTAAAGGTCCAGTCATGCTCCAGTTTGCAAAGGGAGAGAAAGGCTTGTCTGCAGGTGGTGCTGGGAGTTTGAGGTGAGTGGCTAATTGGATATATTGGAGAAAGACATGAGGTGAGGGGGGCATTGTTCTCATGTGGCTCCCCACTTATTTTTCATTCTGCTTGGAATTGTGCTGTTAGATCCTTGTCCCTTTGAGTCTCTTTAGTTTTTTGTAGAGCGCACGTACTTTGTTGGTATGAGAAGGCTGACAAGCAGCTGACAGCAAGGAGGAATAATAAAAGGAATGTAGGAATGGGGGGCTTGAGGTGGGTTTGTTGAGACTAAGGGGCCACAGCCATCCTATTGCAGCTGCCTGTGAATTCCAAGAAACTCCAAGCATGATTTTTGTGGCTAGAAAATTGTCATAAGGGCTGAAACCTTCATTTCCTCCAAAAGGCCCTTTAGGCACTCCCTGAAAGCCAGAGTTGGCTACTTTCACCCTGTATTTGATGAATTACTCCTCTTGTCTGTTCTGGTTTCTAATGATAAAATCCTAGTACTGTGCTTACCACGTTGTGCTGTTGTACAAATAATTACATCAGTTCTCCAGCCAGACTTGTGGACGAAAGACAACTAGTAATGGTTCTACCTAAATCTTTGGAGTCTGAATTACTTTCACCCCCTCCTACAGTTCTGACCATTTGGAAATGACAAGAACAACATATTTGTTCATTCATTCATCTATCCATCCATCAACTGAACACCTGTTATTGAACACCTGTTATGTGATAGGCACACACTAAGTGCAGAGATACAAAACCCTACAAGTTTCCTAAATGGTCTCCCTGAGACAGGAATTCTCAATTCCTTCCCAAATTTCAGCCCCACATTTCCCAAGGCACCTTCAGAGTGATGTTAAGTGCTATGGTTTGAATCATGAATGCCCTACATGTATAAAAGGCTTGCCACCCAGGCTGCCACTCTAGGAAGGTGGTGGAACCTTTAAGAGGTAGGGCTTAAGATGTCTTTAGGCATTATGGGTATACCCCCAAAGGGGACTGTGGGACCTTTACCCTTTTTGAGACGGGATCTCACTAAGTTGCTAAGTTGTATAGGCTAGACTTGAACTTGAAATCTTCCTGCTTCTGCCTCCAAGAGTGCTGGAATTACAGGCATATGCTAGTATATATGGTATTATGGGTGTGCCACCATAAGAGATTATAGGACCATGGTGCAGCCCACCCTTGTATGAGGGATTGAGTTTAGGACCTTGACCTTTGAACGTGGGCCTGGTGCCAGTGAGCTAAATACCCTGGCTTCCCTTTTTCTTTTTGAGACAGTATCTCGCTATGTAGTTCATGTTGGGCTTGAACAACTAGGTAGCTTAGGTTGGCAACTCACAGTGATCCTCCTGCCTCAGCCTCCTGAGTGCTAGGATAACAGGTGTGAGCCACCACACCTGGCCCTAATTCCTTTTCAGACAAGGTCTTTTCTTCCTTCATCCTATACCCCTGCCTTGAAATGCTGCCTCACACAGGCCTAGAGGAACAAAGCCAGCTGATTTCAACTGGAACCTCTGAAATGTGAGCCAAAGTAAATCTTTTCTGTACATAACTGATTGTCTCAATTATTTGTTAGACTAATAGAAAGCTGATTAACATACTAGTTGGAATTGTGCTGTTAAAGGAAATGTCATGGCCAAAGTTGATAAGTGAGGTTCTTCCTAAAGCCTGGCCTTGGTGATTTGCAGTAGGAATCTGACAGAGACCACTGAATTGTGCAAGGTTTCCCAGACCAGTTTGCTCTCAGATCCTTCTCACTCCCAGGTGTCTTCCAGGGCGAGGTTCCAGTACCTGTCACTGGAAGAGCTACTCAAAATGGGGCTTCAGCCTTGCTGTCTCTAGGCTGTTGTCTGGCCCCCTTGAATCCTCTGGCTGGTGCTTTTCCGCAGCATACTTGCAGAGTGAAGGATAAAGCCATTAGCTTTCTGTGAACATCCACCAGGGCCTGTTGCCACTGACACTATTCACTAAGCATTGAAGGGATTAGGTTAGACCTTGTGCTAATTGCTGGGAACTCAGAAGAGCAAGACTTTGCTGAGAGGAAATCCCTCCCTTCACGTATGTACAGTCTTCATACCACAGTCTCCTTAGAATCTCCTTAAACTCTCTTTACTAGTCAAGGACCACTGTTCCCAATTTCCTTACCATGGAATATTTTTATTTACTTACTTGAATGGGATGGAACCTAGGGCCTCACACTCTACTACTGAGCTATTCCCCTGCCATTTTAAGATTTTATTTCTCACTTAATTGTCCAGGTTGTCCTTGAACTTGCCAACCTCTTGCCTTCATCTCTCAAATCTCTAGGGTTATAACCAAGGATCACCATGCTTGTTCTTATTTTGTGGACAGGTGCACTGAGGCCAGAGTAAGGAAGTGGGTAATCTGAGGTACTAGTAATGGAGCAGAACCTGATGTCTCAAATCACTACACTATAGGGGTTTAGGCCACGGAATTATAAATTTATAAATGTTAAGATTTTTTGTGTTTTATTTACTGCTGATTTCCCTGGGCTTGGGACAGGGCTCATATACAGCAGGAGCTTAAGTAGTTGTAGGATGTGTGCGAGGAAGGCTCAGTCTGGGTGGGCAGTGAGAACCAGGGTATTTCAGCACCAGGTACCTGGACAGTTCCTGCCCTGCTCAGCCCTTGGCAGCTCCTTGGCAGAATGATGGCAAGGAGGAGCTGAAAGTGACACCTCAACTCATACTGAGGCCTTCTTGCTGCACTTGTGGTCACCTCTGGTGAGGCTTAAGCCCTGTCTGCCATTGCCTATAAACTCATCCTGCTCTTAGAACTACTTTTCTGGACCTAGAGATTGTTTATATCTATGAAGTGCTGAACCTTTCTTCTTGCCTCTCCCTTTAGTGATCATGGTGCCCCCACATTTTCCATCTCTCCTTCCCTTGTCCTGACCTTTTTTTTTTTTTTTTTTTTTTTTTTTTTTTTTTTTTTTGCCTCATTCCCTTTTCCCTGGCCTTTCCTCTCCATCATATGCCTCCTTCTTTTCCCCCAGTTCTCTGTCCTCCTTATCCTTCCCCTTCTCTCCTTCCACTTTTTCTCCTTTCCCTACTCCTTTGCCCCGCCCCCCCCCCACATGCCCTCCTTTTGGCTGGCCAGAATCTGATTTACAGTAACAAGGAAGCATCCTCCTTTCTTTCCCCTGCTGCCTTGTAAGAAGCAAACAGCAAAGACTGAACTAATTGCAGTTTTGCATAAGCTTTCTCCTAGTTCCACCCCCGGTTTTAACCACCAGAGACTTCCTGCAGCTGAGAAAGCCTGCAGCAGGCCAGGCTGCCCACCCCATCTGCCACCCAGGGACTGTGAGGAGTGAGAAGCTGAATTCTGCCCCTGAGGCCAGGAGCTGGTGGGTGTGTGCACAGACCCGCCCCATCTCCTGTTACAGTACCTGTTGTAGGCAACTATGGTTGAATGATTCCTTGGCTGTGGTTCTCAGGCTGGGAGTGAGACAGTTCATTGTTCTTTCCTGAAGGACCGTTAGCTAGTGACTGAG
>PVIC010040116.1:0-16828 GCA_004025085.1 Thryonomys swinderianus | reverse complement strand
GGCTCACGCCTGTAATCCCAGCACTCGGGAGGCAGAGACTGGAGGATTGCTGAGTTCGAGGCTTGCCTGGGCTACATAGTGAGCTCAGAGCCAGCCTGAACTACAAAGCGCGAGACCCTGTCTCAAAAAAAAAAAAAAAAGTTTATTCTTTAGTATTTTATGGGCTTTGTATTTCTGTCCAGAATGCAAATTCTTTTTCCACTTATTTAGTTCTGGTTTGTTTGTTTATTGAGTCAGGGTTTCATGTAGTTCAGACTGGCCTGGAATTCACTATGTAGCCCAAGCTGGCCTCAAACTCAAGATGATCTCCTGCCTCAGCCTCCCAAGCACTGAGATTATAGGCAAGTGCCACCATTTCAAACCTCTGGTTTGTTATTATTAAGTATTTGTTAGTATTTTCACCACCTTTCCAGTTTACTTTTCAGGGTGGAGGGCATTAAGGCATAACTCAGAGAATCTATAAAGAAACATTGTCTCCCTTTCCACAGTTATGCAATTTTTTTTCCTCTAATCTTAGTGCATTGACTAGAACTTTGGACACATTAAACACAAATGGTAACAGCAATCCTGACATCGAGAAAAATCAAAGGAAGGACAATAAACCAGTTATAAGAGAGCTTATTTTCTAATAATTACAGGAAACAAATTTGCAAACCTGAACAGGAAAATGACAACAGTAAAAGACACACGGAGAAGAAAAAGATCAGAGCTGGCATTTAGCTCTGTGGTTCTGGCACCTGCTTCTCAAGCACTTGAATAATAATAAGCTTGTATCAAATCAAATGATCCCTTTCAAAGTGAAGGCACTGGTACAAGCCAGAGACAGAGGCAAGGGAAGGCCTAAGATGAAATCCCCTTGCATACTGAGACACACACACACTCACACACATCACTGTGAGGCACTATAGAGGCACCAGAAGAACCCGGATTAGCTCTGTCCCAGGCAGATCCCTGCTGGTTTCCAGGGAGTTGGGTAGCCAGCTGGAAGTGGATGAGAGATTTAGGGTAGTGTGGACAAGAAAGTAGCCACCCAGGGTAGGCTTATGTCTCAGTGAGGCAATCCTGAGGACTTGAACTCATTTTTTTAAAACGTAGGGTGAAAATTGAGCCAGTCTTTCTATTGGGAACGGCATGAGACATTGTCCTGCTTTGGGCCATTTGCACCTCCTGTTCTCTCTCCCTCCAGAGGTCACATGGCAAATACTTTAACCTCCTTTATGTCCTACTCAAAGTAGGAACACCATAATATTTCAACATCCTGCCTCTTACTATTCATATACTGTATATCCTGCTTTCTCTTAACAACTGTCATTATTTAACATACAATGTTTTATTTATATTATTGTTTTGTTTCTCCCCCTAGAATGTAACATCCATGACAGCAGAGATTATTGTCTGGTTTTCTTTACCGCTTTACTCCCAGAAGCCAGCCCATACTATCCAGGTACATACACGTACTGAGAATACACAGGCTACACTGGAAATACAAAGGGTTGTAAAGCAGGAACTGGGGGCCCTACAAAGAGCAGTGAGGTGGCATCCTTCACCAGGAGAAGCTGCACACTTAGAGACACCAGCGTCAGATGAACAGTGCAATCAAAGTTTAAAACAAATGTACTAATGGAAATTGCTGCAGGGAGAAGGAAATAGTGTGGGCAGAGTGACTAGGAATTTGAGAACATCTATTTAATTAACAAGCCGTGAGGGTGGCTGTCACTGTACGAAGAAAAGAGGTAAGGAGTTAAAATGACACTGAGGTTAGAGCCCGAGTAACTGGGAAGGAGGTCAGCGGTACAACTGGAGGGTGACAAAGGTGTTGGGGAAGGTGAGTCAGATTTGGAGCCTGTTGATATTGTGCATGTGTCCCTGGCTCTTGTCTCATCTGCTCCTGTGGACCCATAAACCAAAGTTGCCCCCAGGTATTTGTGAAAGTCCCCAAAAGTGTCTCACATGTACCAGTGAACAAGCCTAGTTCCCCATGGACTTTGTTCTGATCAGGACTTTTGCCTGATCAGATTTGTTCCAGAGACAAATTCCTCTGTTAAGTGCTTCAAACCTTCCAAAGCTGTAAAGAAGCTGTCACCGCAGAGTTGCAAAATCATAATGCTATGGGCCAAAGGTGCAGCTCAGTGGTAGTGCTTCAAATGCATGAGGTCCCTGGTTCAATGTCCAGCACCTCCCAAAAAAAGTAGTGTCATAAGAGACCTTAAAACTCAGCCCGGTCTCAAGCCTGTGTTTAGCAGTTGTACTCAGTGAGATACAAAAAACTGGAAATATTGTCATGGCCTAGATAAGTGTCTAAGCCACGTCATGAACCCACAACCAGGACAATGCTCCTGACCCCTACGATTCTGACGTACCCTGCAGAGTTTGCTCAGATAATATCTGGAGTCCCATTGTACTTTGTCCACTTGGCACTTAGCTATGTTTTGAACACCAGGTCAGGCACTCCTGCTGTGCCAACTGCTGTTTGAGAAAGAACTTCTGCCATCTGACTCAAGCACCTTAGCCATGTCTATACCTTTTCACCCAGTAATTTCATTTCTGGAAATGTACCAAGGTAAAAAAGAGCAAAGTCAGAACATCTTTGTAATGACCTCTTCTTTTTACCTACCCAGTGTCTGTTTTCCTCTGCTTGGTAGCAAACCCTCTCTCATCTTTCAATTACACTGGCTGGGCTGCAGACTCTCCACTGAATTTTAACCAGATGAAATATTTATTAAAATATTTTTCCCTTTTTCTAGTTGACAAACTATCATATTGTTGTTTTGATTTGCCCTTTTTATTATACAGTCAGAAGAGCATTTTTCCTATATGTTTATTGGGCACTTGTACTATATTTCTGTTAGGTTTCACCATGTTGAAATAAAACTTTAATCATTCTGCACTTCTAGGCTATGTCTCTGAGCTGTATGTGTTTCCTTGTCGTCTTATCAATGCTCCTAGAAAGGTTGTCTTGGCTGAGGCCAGACAGGGGAGATTTCCAAGGAAGAAGCAAGGTGAGGTCAGTACATCCAGGTGGGTAGGAACTGTGTGAACAGGGCGTGTTGAAGACCAAAACCGGTGTGTGATAACATGGGTGTTCCCAAGGTTTCTGCTCTCATTCATTTTTACTATCAGTGAAATCCTATCTTGGAGGCCAAGAATTAATCTCTTAATCCTTTTTTTTTTTTTTTTTTTTTTTTTTTTGAGACAGGGTCTCACTTTGTAGTGAAGGCTGGCCCTGAGCTCACTATGTAGCCTAGGCAAGCCTCGAACCCAGCAATCCTCCTGCCTCTGCCTCCCAAATGCTGGGATTATAGGCGTGAGCCACCACGCCCAGCATTGCATATGTGAATACCAGGGATCAAACTCAGGACCTTACTCTTGCAAGACAGATGCCTGAACCACTGAGCTAAATCCCCGACCCAATCTCTTAATACTTCCAGTTCAAATATTTGCTGTCTTTAATTTTTTTCACTACAAACATTTTAAGAGGAATCTTCTATCAAAATCATAAGACAGAAAAGGGAGGAAGAAAGAATGAAATAGAAGGAAGGAAAGGAAAGGTGGTAAAGAGAGAAGGGAAGGAGAGGGAGGGAGAGAAGAAACAAGGGCAAGGTCTTTACTATGGAGCCTTTATGGGAGCCTGACCCGGAGCCAGAACTGAAGCTGGGGCCGGAGCTGCAGCCAGAGCTGGGGCCTTGGCTTTTCCCTGGCAGAGCCCAGACCCTGTGGAGCATGATGCACATCCTGAGCTGGGGTTGGGCAACATTAGAAAATGGATTGCACTTATGGCCAACATCCTCTGGTACTGCGGTTTGACCACTTTGGGCTTTTCAGGGGCTCTCACTGGCTCAGTACCTGCACTCACTGTTTGATCTTCCTCAGGCCCTTCTTTGTGTGCTACTTGGTAAAACACATGTTCCTGGGCCCAGCATTTAGCTCAGTGGCTCCAGTAGCAAGCACAATGGCCCGACTTTGATCCCTGGCACCACATACCAGAATGCAGGACATGGTGGCTCATGCCTGTCATCCCAGCACTTGGGAGAGAGGCAGGAGGACTGCTGAGTGTGAGGCTTGCCTGGGCTACAGAGTGAACTGAACTACAAAGCAAGAAGACCCTGTCTCAAAAAAAAAAATCTAAATAAATAAATAAGCACATGTTCCTCAGGACTTGGGCTCTAGTCCCTAAAGAGAGTCATAACTTCATAATGGAGCTTTCTTTTTTTAACTATTCATTTTCTTTCTTTCACTTCTTTATTTCTTTGTCTTTTTTTCTTTGCAGTGCTGGAGATTAAACCCATAGCCTTGAGCATGCTAAGCAATTGCTCTGTCACTGAGCTACATCCCCAGCCTCTGTGACCTGGGTTTCTTTATATCTTCTCTGTACCATTTTCAAAACTGGTTGTGTGGGGCATGGTTCTTGGATTTGGCCTTATCTACACTGTAAACTTTGGCTCCCAGAGCACCTGGAACCTAAAAGAGAAAGTTTTAATGTATAATTTTCAGAGTAATTATTTTTATTGTCTTTATTTTACTTCAAAAATATAGAGAAAGTTCATACTAAAGGGGCAATTGGCGGACAGGCAGATCAAGGAAGAGAATGGCTTTCAGAGAACTGAAGGGAAAGGCAACTTCATTATTGCTAGCAGGCCCAGTGGAAGTCACCTTCTGGAGTCTGAGCTCCATTTTTAAGGTTCTTTTTTTTTTTGAGACAGGGTCTCGCTTTGTAGTTCAGGCTGGCTCTGAGCTCACTATGTAGCCCAGGCAAACCTGGAACTCAGCAATCCTCCTGCCTCTGCCTCCCGAGTGCTTGAATTACAAGCGTGAGCCACCACGCCCAGCACTGTGGTATGTGGTATTGATGGTTGGTGGGCATGAGTCTCCACACCCAGCATTGTATGTGGTTACCGGGGATCAAACTCAGGACCTTGCGCTTATGAGGCAGGCGCTGGAACCACTGAGCTAACCCTCCGGCCCCTCTTATATTTTCCTATTCTTGAGCCAGGGTTGGGGAGAAACCAGAATTTTACAGAAGCAGAACTTGGCAAAAGAGAGGGAGGTGGAGGTAATGTTGCTTTTTTACTTCTCTTAAAGTTCATCTTAAAGACGTAAGAAGACAGAGAGGTCCAGGTAGGTGCTGTTTCAGCAGTTCATCTCTCAAGCACAGTGCTCTGCATTTGGTTAGCAGCAGGGGCAAGTCGTGAGACAAGAAGGGCAAGCCTTGAGACCGTCAGTTGGTCAGTCTCCATCAAGCTTAGAGACTAAGTCTCTGCCCTTTGTTTCTTTCCATTTCAATGCATCATCATTTCCTTGCCCTTTTTGTTTGTTTGGAATTTTGGAGGTTTTGGGTTTTGTTTTGTTTTTGTTTTTGAAACAGGGTCTCACTTTGCAGTTCAGGCTGGCCCTGAGCTCACTGGGTACCCCAGGCCAGCCTCAAACTCACAACAATCCTCCTGCCTCTGCTTCCCAAGTGCTGGGTTTACAGGTGAGTCACCACACCCAGCAGTGTGGTATGTGGTTACCAGGGATTGAATTTAGGACTTTGCACTTAAAGGAAGACCCCAGAACCACTGAGCTAAATCCCAGGCCCCAGGGTTTTTGATTTTTTTGAGACAGAGTGTCACTCCATAGCCCACGCTGGCCTCAAACTCATAGCTGTCTTCCAGTCTCAGTCTCCCAAGTCTGGGATTATAGGCATGCACCACCATGGTCAGCTGCTGCTAAATGTTTTAATCTATAAAATACTACCTGATTCAGACATGGTGATTCACATCTGTAATTAAGTGACATGAGAGGCTGAGTCAGGAAGATCACAAGTTCAAGGCCATCCTAGGCAATTCAACAAGACCCTGTCTTAAAAACAAAAAATTAAAAATGGCTGGGGACATAGTTCAGTGGTACAGCAACCATTTACCTAGCATGCGTTCAACCCTCATTACTCACAAAAGAAAACTATTTGAATATGGAAATGTCACTGAGAATGCAAATGACCAGCTCTGCACATTTTAGATTTCTATGTATCAGTTGACTTGGTTCTGAATGCCCCAAACTGGAGCTCCTCTTTTATTTTTTGGCAGTACCAGGGATTGAACTTGGGCCCTTGTGCTTCTAAGGTAGGCACAGTACCACTTGAGCTAAATCTCTGGCCCTCCTCTTCTCTTTTTTTCTTTTTTTTTTGAGACAGGGTCTTGCTTTGTAGTTGTTGCTAGCTCTGAGCTCACTATGTAGCCCAGGCAAACCTCGAACTCAGCAATCCTCCTGTCTCTGCCTCCTGAGTGCTGGGATTACAGGCATGAGCCACCACGCCCGGAACTGTGGTATGTGGCATTGATGGCTGGTGGGCATGAGTCACCACGCCCAGGATTGTATATGGTTACCAGGGATCAAACTCAGGACCTTGCACTTGCGAGGCAGGCGCCGGAACCCCTGAGCTAACCCTCTGGCCCCCTCCTCTTCTCTTTTTATACACTTGTTGTAGTCCTTCTTCTAGGTCTTATCTATAAACCTGTTTCAAGTTTTGCCATCATCTATATTCTTTTCTTTTTTGTTTTGCGGTACCAGGATTGAACCTGAGCCCTTGTGTGTCCAAGGTTAGTGCAGTACCCACCATCATCTATTTCCTATCCCTCCACTTCTCATAGTGATTTTAGATGGCTGATGTGTGCTTCCATTTTAAAATTTCACTTACCTCGGTATTTGTTTATTTCATTTTGTTTTGTTTTGTTTCATTTTTATTTTGCAGTACCAGCTGTCAAACTCAGGATTTTGCACTTTCTAGGCAGGTGTGGTGCCACTGAGCTACATCTCCAGTGCTTAGCTTGTTATGGAAAAATTCAAATATATACTAAACAGAGAGAATAGTATAACAAAGTCCTAACTACTTATCACACACATTTAAAAATCAAAAACTAAAGGGCCAGAGATTTAGCTCAGTGGTTCCAGCACCTGCCTCACAAGCGCAAGGCCCTGAGTTCCATCCCAGTAACCACATACAATGCTGGGCGTGGAGACTCACGCCCACCAGCCATCAATACCATATACCACAGTGCCAGGTGTGGTGGCTCGCGCCTGTAATCCCAGCACTTGGGATTAGTTCCAGGCTTTTGCCTGGGCTACATAGTGAGCTCAGGGCCAGCCTGAACTAAAAAATGAGACCCTGTCTCAAAAAAAAAAAAAAATCAAAAACTCAAAATCAATCAGTTCAGTGGGGATATTTTCTTTAGCCACATTGAGAGTGGGAACTGCTTTGTTTTCAAAAAGAGTAAGCTTGTTTATTTAATAGTGTTTTAGTGATAGAATACACGTACCACAAATTAGAATTCAGTGGTTTTACAAAGTTGTGCAATCATTACCATAATCTAATATCAGAACACCATAGTCATTTCAAAAAAGTTTGTACTCATTACTTGTCACTCTGTATTATTGTCCATAGAGCTTCATCTCTTCTAGATATTTCATTAAAATGGGATATACAAGGCCGGGCGTGGTGGCTTGCACCTGTAATCCCAGCACTCGGGAGGCAGAGACAGGAGGATTGCTTAGTTCGAGGCTTGCCTGGGCTACATAGTGAGCTCAGAGCCAGCCTGAACTACAAAGCAAGACTCTGTCTCAAAAAATAAAAAAGGGATATACAATAAATTAAATTCCTTCTTTACACATTCTTTCAATTATTTAGTCCAATGTCAGACACAATCTAACACTTCACGTTTGTTTGTCTTCTTCACATCTGAATTCACACTGCTTTCTGAGGATAAAACGTAATCTTCATCCAGTTTCTGTGGTTATTGTTCCAGACTCACTTTCAGTCATAAAGTGGTGTTGTGCAGGAAGGTAAAGTGCAATATTCATTCAGGCAAAAATACAAAACCAGCTTGAGGGTGCACATGGTGAGTTTTCCAACTCTGCTTCCTCTTCTGTTCTCCTGTACAGCGCTGCACAGAAGGCCGGAATATGCACCCCTATCCCACACTTCCTGATTTTCCAGTCCTCCATGGAAAATACTATTTACTAGTCAGAACAAAAACAAAATAAATGTCCTTAAAAGGGAGAGAAGAGTAGTCTCAGGACCCAGACTTGCCCAGGCAGCCTCCCTCCCTGATCCTCCCTGACCTGCAGGGAAGGGAAGATAAGCTCTGTGGCCTCTGCCTGAGAAGATGCCGAAGATGGATGCCTGTGGCTTTTCCCCACTTTGAAAGAAAGCGTGGTTTGGGAGGCTCCATTTCTCTGCAGGCCTTCATCTGGCCCTGGATGTAAGTACTGTGAAAAGATATGCAGCTATAGGTTGTAGTTTTAAGATAGGAAAAGTTTGTCAAACCAAAATTATTCATGATAGAGATAATAAAGCAGAGGATTTTTCGCATTCAGCTTGACTTTCATCATGGTCAGTGCCAATCAGAATCACAGTAACCTGCTTCTTTACCTCTGCTGGCTGTGGATCCCCCTTCTTCCCTCTCACTCCTTCTCATGTCAGCCCCTCCATCTCTTTCATTCAAAACAAATTCATTTCATCCTGTGGATTTTTTTTTTTTTTGGCAGTACCAGGGATCAAACTCGGGCCCTGTGCATCCAAGATTGGCATGGCACCACTTAAGCTAAATCCCCAGCCCCATCCTGTGAAATTTTTAAAAACCTATGAACCAGGGCTAGAGATTTAGCTCAGTGGTTCTGGTGCCTGCCTTGCAAGCACAAGGTCCTGAGTTTGATCCTGGTAACCACATACAATGCTGGGCATGGTGACTCATGTCCACCAGTCATCAATACCACATACCACAGTGCTGGGTGTGGTGGCTCACTACTGTAATCACAACACTCGGGAGGCAGAGGCAGGAGGATTGCTGAGTTTGAGGCTTGCCTGAGCTACAAAGCAAGACCTTGTCTCAAAAAACCAAACCAAACAAAACAAAAACTATGAACCAAACAACTTGGACATAGAATGAAACAATACTTAAAGAATGTAAGGGTCTTGGGCCAGAGATTTAGCTCAGTGGTTCCAGCGCCTGCCTCGCAAGCCCAAGGTCCTGAGTTTGATCCGGTGACCACATAGAATGCTGGGTGTGGTGACTTATGCCCACCAGCAATCAATACCACATACCACAGTACCAGGCATGGTGGCTCACACCTGTAATCCCAGCACTCGGGAGGCAGAGACAGGAGGATTGCTGAGTTTGAGGCTTGCCGGGGCTACATAGTGAGCTCAGGGCCAGCCTGAACTACAAAGCAAGACCCTGTCTCAAAAAAAAAAGACTGTAAGGGTCTCATTAGTGTTAGCCTTTGTTTTTCAGAATAAAAATAAGGTGGGGGGCCGGAGGGTTAGCTCAGTGGTTCCGGCGCCTGCCTCTCAAGCACAAGGTCCTGAGTTTGATCCCCGGTGACCACATACAATGTTGGGCATGGAGACTCAGTGCCCACCAGCAATCAATACCACATACCACAGTGCTGGGCGTGGTGGCTCACGCCTGTCATCCCAGCACTCGGGAGGCAGAGACAGGAGGATTGCTGAGTTCAAGGCTTGCCTGGGCTACATAGTGAGCTCAGAGCCAGCCTGAACTACAAAGCGAGACCCTGTCTCAAAAAAAAAAAAAAAAAAAGGTGGGGCTAGGATGTTGGTGCACATTTGTAATCCAGTTACCTTAGAGGGAGAAGCAAAATTATCACAACTCTGGGGAATTTAGCAAGACCTTATTTCAAAACAAAATAAAAAGGGGTGGAGGTTGTAGATCAGTAGTAGAGCAGCTACCTTGTATGTGTAAAGCCTTAGGTTCAAACCCAGTACAATAAATAAATAATTAAATAAATGCTCTTTTATTTATTCACTTTATAGTACTTGGGATTGAATCCAGAGCCTTCACAGTGAGCTATATCCCTTCTTGTTACTTTTCTTTTATTGCTGAGATAAAATACCCAACACCCAAAGTTAAAGGAGGAAAGGTTTATTTAGCTCACAACTTATAAAAGTTTAAGTTCCTAGTTGGCTGGCTCCAAGGCAGCGTAACAAGGCAGAGAGGGCCATCAAAGAGGAGAAGCAGTTCATGGTAGGCAGAAGATAGCAGAAGCAAGCAACCAGCGATGAACTACAACTAGCAGAAGACCTCTTTCTCTCCCTCATGTCTTACCCAGGATGCCTACCACAGCACTCAAATTGTTAATCCTAATGCCCCCTTAATCCTAGCATTGCACCATGAATCAATCCCAGCATCACACACTCTAGATCTACCCACCTCTCCAAAGCCCCACCTACGACAGCATGAAGCTGTAGGAGGACAACTACAAACACTCTGACCCTGGCTCCCCAAGACTCATGCACAAGCCTTTATGCAAAAGGCTTTTAGTCCATCCCTAAGAGTTGCCACAGTCCTAATAGTTTCAGTAGAGAGGACAGGGTCTGAAAGTGCTAGCACAAAGTCCTGCAGACTGCTGAATTCCTACCTCCACCCCCTTTCCCTCGCTCTGCCTACAGTTAGCACAAACTCAGTAATGTGTTTGTTTTCCCCCCATCTACCAACATGAGCAAGGACATGGCTCACCTTGGGCAGTTCACACAGCCTGAAGCCCACAAACAGAAGAGCCTGTGGAGCTTGGGAGCACATCACAAGCCAACAGGACATAATGCTAGGCCAAAAAAAAAAGTAGGGCTGAGGATTTAGCTCAGTGGTTCCGGCATCTGGCTCAAAAGCGCAAGGTCCCAAATTCAATCCCCAGTACCACATACCACCAGTAGGTCACACCTGTAATCCTAGCACTCGGGAGGCAGGGGAGGAGGATTGCTCTGAGTTCGAGGTGGCCTGGGCTACATAATGAGCTCAGGGCCAGACTGAACTACAAAGTGAGACCCTGTCTCAAAAACAAAAACAAAAAGCAGAGACTTAAGGTTCACAGAGACAGACAGAAAGAGAGAATTGCCTTAGGGAAGACACCAGTGACCAACCATACCCACTGGGAAAAGTGGGACAAACAGAACAGGTCTTAGCAGTGATTTGCTAACCTTTCCTTCCTCTGCTGGCTTCTAATACTGTAAATCCTGGGAAGAAACCACTCATTCAAAAGCATAGGGGAATTCTTTTTGACTCATTCATTATGTTTGCTTATTTGATTGTTTCTTCATTGGTTTAAGGCATTCAGTTTTTTCTTTTGTATTCTTATTAATTTTTTCTTTTTTAATTTTATTGTTTCTTTTTTCTTCTTCTTTTCTGTCAATCTTGTCTAATTTTCTTTTATCCCTTAAGAGGATCTTTTTTCTAATTTTTCTTTGTTCCTTTTTGTCTCTCCTTTCTTTATTTTTCAAATTAAACTTCTTTAACTCTCCCATTCCCACCTTCATCTTTACTAGTATAATGAAATGTTATTAATCCTTACATATTTAATTAATTATATTATTGTTGAATTATTTTCTGTTGTTAATGGTGTTATCATTATATCTAGTAGATATTTACCATATGCCAATATTTGGTTTGTCTTTGTATCTATAATTATGGATCTCTTAACTATAGTTAACAGTTGGTACAGTCATAACTTACTGTATTTTTTGTTTTGTTTGTGGTACTGAGGATCCAACTTGGGTCCTTGTGCTTCCAAGGTAGGCACAATACCACTTGAGCTAAATATGTGGCCCAAGCTTTTACTAGTTCTTATGGTATGTCAATATACAGTTTGTCTTTCACTCTATTGTTACTAATATCATTGCTCTTCTCAGAGTGGCATAGTCATTGCTATTAATTGTCCTCTGTGTGCCAATATCTAGTTTTTCCTTGTGTCATCGACAATACTATGGTCCATTTCTGAAAACTGGGTGGTGAGCCAATAATACCACACCCTCCCCTCCCAAATTAACAAAGATAGGTAGATCTTGGCACAGAAATAAAAGGCCTATAGTTAACCATGCCTAGAAGAGTACATCACTGAAAAGCAGACATCAACTAAAGAGATGTCCATACTAGTGACAAAGTCTTTCTGCTATAACTGATCTGCAAACCCCAGCACATGGTGCACATGCACACACATGCACACACACACACACACGCAACATGAAAAGAAAAGGCAACAAAGTGCCTACAAATACTCCCACCCCTTCAAAGCTGATTCATGGAACATGGAGGGGGAAGAAATCAAAAGCCACACAGTTGAATTACATAAAATGATAAAGAAGAGACAAAAAAATCAATAAAATCCAAAATCAAAAAATACGGATTGACAGAATAGATCAAGAAGTAAAATCCAACAGTATCCAAAAGCACATTTAACCCAAAAAGAGATTCATAGGTTAAAAATCAAAGGATGAAAAACAAATATTCCATGCAAAGTGAACCCCAAAACAAGTAGAACTAGTTATCCTATTTTCAGACAAAGTGGACTTCAACCTACAACCGATCAGAAAAGGCAAAGAATGTCATTACATATTGGTTAAGGGGACAATTCAACAGGAAGAGATAACAATTATCAACATATACACACTGAACATGGGCACACCCAGCTTCATAAAACAAATACAACTAGACATAAAAGATCAGATAAATGTTAACACAATTATAGTGGGAGACCGCAATGCCCCACTGTTACAAATAGATCAACTAGATAAAAAAATCAACAAAGAAATGTCAAGAGTTGAACCACACCTCTGAACAAATGAACTTAATAGATATCTATAAAGTATTCTACCCAGCAACAATAGAATACACATTCTCAGCAGCACATGGGACTTTCTCCAAAGTTGGCCACATATTAGCCCACAATGTGTGCATAAGTAAGAAAGAATTAAAAGTATTAGATGCATAGTATCAGATCATAGTGTAATGAAATTAGAAATCAATGGTTAAAAAAAACCCAGAAATTATATGCACATATGGAAATTAAACAACACTCTTTTGAATAATCAATGAGTCAACAGTCCTAGAATCAAACAATAATTCCTTACAACATACCAGACCTAAAACACAATGAAAGTGATCCTGAGAAGTTTATAACTGTGAATGCCAAGAGTGAGCCTAAGTAAATAACCTAGTGATATGCTCAAGATTCTAGAAAAACAAGAATTATCCAAATCCAAGACTAGTACAAGGAAATCTCTTTCTCTCTCTCTGTCACACACTCTCTCTTTAAAAATTTAATTTAATTAAATAAGTTTATTTGTACATCTTATGTACCATAATGAGCTGGGTGTAGTGATGCACCTCTGTAATCCCAGCACTTGGAAGAATCACTCCAAGTTCAAGGTCAGCCTGAACTACATAGCAAGATGCTGTATCAAAAAAAAAAGTATATACATATAATCACATTCATCCTAGAGAATTTGTACCTGTACATAATATAACTTTTCCATTCCCTTCCCCTTATGCGGCCGTTTCCCCCTCCTCATTTACAAAACTTTTCTATTTTTCCTTCTTTTATTTTTTTGTCTCTTCCTTTCCCCTACTCCCTCCCTAGTTCCCTTTCCCATATGAATATTTCCTATTTCACAATATCTATTATATTTATTTACACATCTGGTTTCTCACACCAGAGAAATAATGTAATACTTATACCATGTGTGTCCGATTTGTTTCATTTAAGAGAGTGGTCTCAAACTGCCTCCAATTACCTAGAAATGTCTCAAGTTCATCCTTCTTTGTGGCCGAGTAGTACTCCATTGTGTTAAAAAAAAAAACAACACACACACACAGACACACACACACCTTTATCCTTTCATCAGTCCATGGGGATTTGGGCTGTTTCCAAGATTTAGCTATTACAAACTATGTCACTATAAACAAGATTGTGCATATATCACTGCTGTTATGTGCTTTTAATTCTTTTGGGCACATACCAAAAAGATGAATACCTGGGTCAAATGTAGTTTCATTCTTTTGAAGAATCTTCACATTGTTTCAAAATAAAAGATGGGGGCAGGGATTTAGCTCAGCAGCACAGTGCCTGCCTGGCAAGAGTGAGGACCTGAGTTCCATCCCTGGGACAAGAAAAAAAGTGGGTGCAGTTGAAGATATAGTTTAGCATGAAGGCCCCAGTTTCATTCCCCAGTAGAGAGACAGAGACAGATTCTGATATGTACTCATTTGCAGAGTTTTTAAATTCCTGTTTCCTAATCATCATTCTTCCCCTCTCCAGTGTTAACCCCTTAACATAAATTGATGTTGATGTTCAGTATATACTTGTAGAACAAACATTTTAGGATCTATTTTCAGGAGCCAGCACTGGATACTCTAGAGGACAGAAATGTGGATTGCTTCTGTTTCCTTTCTTCTCTGGTGGTACCTCAACCCTTGCTCATTAGTTCTAGGAGGTGCAGTGAATACCAAAAACAATTAGTACCAAATCAATTACTTTGTCACCAAAGGGTAGTAAGTCAAAGCAATGGATTTCAACAAGTTCCAGCCTGCTTGTTGAGGACCAAACTAAGAATCCCAGGATGAAGTTTTTGAGTCAATATAAATCAAGTATCAATTTTTTTTGCTTGTTTTTGATGTACTAGGGATTGAACACAGAGCATGTGCCCTGAGCTACATCCCTAACCCTTTTAATATTTTTTTATTATGACTCAGGATCTCTTTAAATTGCTAAATTGCCCAAGTTGGGCTAGAACTGTTGATTCTCCTGCCTCAACCTCCCCTAGAAGTGCAATTACAAACATGTGTCACTGTTCCCTCTCCATCTCTCTGTTTGTTATATTTCAAAGAGAATGCCAATCCAGAATTTCCTCTAATGAGCGTCATTTTCCTTATGACCCAGTCCCCTTTCAAAGTCCCCATGGTAGGAAATGCTTAATGAATGTCCTTACTCTGGAGCTCAAAAGCACCCACGAAGGGAAAGAAACACTTACGAGGGGTGGAGATTTAGCTCAGTGGTTCTGGCACCTGCCTAGCAAGTGCAAAGTCCTGAGTTCAATCCCATTAACCACATACGATACCAGGCATAGTGACTCATGCCCACCAGCAATCAGTACCACACACCACAATGTTGGCCGTGGTGGCTCACACCTATTATCCCAGCACTTAGGAGGCACAGGCAGGAGGATTACTGTGAGTTTAAGGTTTGCCTGGGCTACATAGTGAGCTCAGGGCCAGCCTGAACTACAAAGTGAGACCCTGTCTCAAAAAAAAAGGAAAAAAAAAAAAAAAGAAATGCTTATGAGGGCAGTCCAGTCTCTTTCAGAAAACAGAGATGACAGCTAGTCCTGGAAGAAATCCCTGTGGACCCCCTGTCCCCTCCCCCTCACTTGGTTCCCCAACATGCAGAAAACAAAGCCCCATCCTGGCAATGCAAAGTCCCCACCCTTCTGAGCTGGTGCCTCCCACCCAACCGCAGGAAGCCTCTCGGCCCTGCCCCATGCAGCCCTACACAACCCGGTTCTCAGGTTCTGTGGACACACAAGCAAAAGACTTGGAGGCAACCCATGCCATTTCTCTCCCGGGTGAACGATGGAACAATGGGGCTTGGGAAGAAGTTTGGGGCCCAGGGAAACGCCGATCATGGAGAAGGGTAGAGCTACAGAGGTGCTTATTTCCCTTAGGGCCTGTTGGTCACTCTGCAGCACCTCCTTTCTTCCCCAAGGGTTCTGTTCCTAGGAAAAGGGGAGGGCAGCAACCTTAATATATGCCAGGCCCTTTATACATATTGTCTCATACCTTCCCAACAGCTCTATTATTAAACCCGTCTAACAGAGAAGGAAACTGAGGTCCAAAGAAGGTGATTTACCCAGTGTAGCACAGATAACTAGTGAGAAAGCTGGAGTCCAGGCCTGTATGTTCCAAAGGTTCTGCTTACAGCCCAGTCTGCTGGAAATAGGGACCGGACTTGGAGAAAAAGAGCTGCTTCACGCCAGCTGAGAAGGCTCTGAAGACTCAGGAGCAGTTGTAAAAAGCTCTAATGGCTATACAGGAGGCTCACTGTAGATGACCAGCTATGAAGTCACACTAACATTATATAGCCTGGGGGCATGAGGACTTTTCTGGTCAGTTTGTATCTGGAGTATCCAGCAGGAACTCAACTGTGGCCTCAGGACAAGACTTTTACAGGTATCTGGAAACATTCCTTCTCCAGGGATTAAGGGGCAGTGCAAAGGATCAAGAGGAGGAGGAACTTAGGTTAAGGCAGAAACTGTCAGTGGTGAAGCCAACAGAGACTGCACATTAGCATCAGTACCTTCAACCGTGGGCCTGTTTAAGGATGAGAGAAGCAACTCACCCCCGGTGAGGAGGCCTCTAGATAGACCCTATCCAGATGGTGCCATGGTTTCCCTTGCCTTTCGTCAGAGCGCAGAGCACACAGGTGTGGAAGGTTGACGCTGCTAGTCTTTGACCCAGAGAGGTGAACACCAAGCCTCTCTTAACGGTAGCCAGAGATGTTCATGAGGCCGAACAGCATGCCAGCCACCTATGAGAGGAGAGCTGTGATCTGAATTAGCTTAGGTGGGACACTTGAAAATCTCGAGCAAGACTCCCTAGAGCTCTACTGGCACATGGGCCGGGAAGTTAGCAAAGTGGTACAGCACCTCCCTGGTAAGCAAGAGGCCCCAAGTTCAATTCCCGATACCAAAAGAAAAATGAATTGTACTGGCACAAGGAGCAGGACTGCGGTGACAGTGAGGGTTCCAAAGACCCCATGTGAAGAAATAAGATGGTGTAAGCAGAGGTGGTCATTTGTCCAGAGTGCTGAATCCTTGGGGATAAGTAGAAACCACTCATAGATTATCTGATACAAAAATGTATCAGGTAGCCGGGCATGGTGTAATCCCAGCACTCGGGAGGCAGAGACAGGAGGATTGCTGAGTTCGAGGCTTGCCTGGGCTACATAGTGAGCTCAGGGCCAGCCTGAACTACAAAGTGAGACCCTGTCTCAAAAAAAACAAAAACAAAAA
>PVIC010040115.1:0-16807 GCA_004025085.1 Thryonomys swinderianus | reverse complement strand
GCAATCCTCCTGTCCCTGCCTCCCGAGTGCTGGGATCACAGGCGTGAGCCACCACGTCCGGCATTGTAGTATGTGGTGTTGATTATTGGTGGGCGTGAGTCTCCACACCCAGCATTATATGTGGTTACCGGGGATCGAACTCAGGACCTTGCGCTTGCAAGGCAGGCGCCGGAACCACTGAGCTAACCCTCCGGCCCAGTACTTAATGTTTGTGTTCCACTTTTGTCAATGATTTCTTAGGATCAGTTAAGCCAGTGATTTATCATAGAAATACCAAGGGAAGTAATTTTTCATAGTGTACTACCTGAATATGCATCCTATTTAAGGAAAAGCATAGTTTGATTACTACGCCAATTCTGTAGATTATACTGAAATAACATCCTTTATGCATTTAGCTTTGCCATTTTTCTATATAGTATTTCAAGTCAGATAAAATAGCTAACCATAAGCTTCCAATAGCACACAGAGCAGTATCAACTATTTACCAAACCTGAAAGTTAGATCAGCTCTTACTAGCTTGGAATTTTGAAGACAAATGTAGAGAAGCCAATATCAGCTCCCACCAAGATATGTTAATATTAACCGGGCTTTATCCTTTGAAAGAAAAATGGAAGGGACCCTTGCATATTTAGAAAAGGCACAAACAATACTTTTCAAGAAGGAAAATTCTAGTCTGTCTAAGTTATTGTCTTTATGTGGTACTAGAATGGAGATAGGGTTGATTTCTAATATACTACCAATGTTAGAGTGGATGAGACCTGAGAGGTAGCCAAAAGCGTATATGATTTGTATCACACGCTAACAAAACAAAGATGTCACAGTGAGCATCTGATAGTCTGGGCCTCAGACACCGTTCAGATGTACAAGCTGCCTGGACTGGGGGTTCAGCTGCACCATCTGCATCCGTAATATGCACAGGCTACTTGCAAAGTATTTCAGAAGAAGATATTCTAATTTTAGCATTCCATTCTAAAATAGCAATTTGTGAAGATATCCAGCTGGAAAGAGTCACTGAATTTAAATTTCAATTTAAATGAGCAGCTTGGATAAGACATCACACAGGAAGTTAACTCAGGATGTGTTTTCTCCCTCTCCGACATGGAAATGGCCTTCACACTGGTGAGAGTTTTCTCTCTTAGACAACGTTGTGTCACCTTGGAAGATAGATTTTCTTCTGCACCTTCCTGTTTTCATTTGCCCTAATGCAGTCAGACGATCCTCTAAAATCATAGAAAACTTGAAAGCTGTTCTGGTAGCAAACTCCCACAAGCACAGCTTTTCTCCTTGTGCCCTTTATTAGAAAATGTTGCTCAGAGTGCTTTTCTCTGCTATAGATGAGCCAAGAAATTAGCTCATGGCCTTTTCTGATAATAAGTACACTAACTAAAAACTAATCTGACATATGGAAATGAAAACCTCATTACTTTCTTCAAGTTCCCTGGGGTTCATCTTGATAATTTTCCCAGTGAGAAAGTCTGAAATTGATATTCTTAAAAGATCACTCTTTTAATTACCCCCCAAGACTAGCCAAGTCAGGTTTCCAGAGCCATTATTATTTCAGACAATTATACTTAATTCCATAGTTAGTCAATAATTATTATTCACATTTGATGAAGACTTTGAAGAAATAATATAATAATGTATTTGATTTTATGTATGATATTTTTTAAATTTTTTTTTTCCTTTTTGAGACAGGGTCTCGCTTTATAGTTCAGGCTGGCTCTGAGCTCACTATGTAGTCCAGGCAAGCCTTGAACTCAGCAGTCCTCCTGCCTCTGCCTCCCGAGTGCTGGGATTACAGGCGTGAGCCATCACGCCCGGCACTATTACTGGAGATTTTGAATCTGTTTATTAAATAAATTACCTTCTTCCTTCCTTCCTTCCTTCCTTTTCTTTCTTTCTTTCTTTCTTTCTTTCTTTCTTTCTTTCTTTCTTTCTTTCTTTCTTTCTTTCCTTCCTTCCTTCCTTCCTTCTTTCCTTTCTTTCTTTCTTTCTTTCTTTCTTTCTTTCTTTCTTTCTTTCTTTCTTTCTTTCTTTCTTTCTTTCTTGTTATTGTTATAGTTGAATATCCATATAATTTTTACGTCAGGGTGATGCTATCTCTAAGAATGACCTTAACTGTGTTTCTTCACTTTTTATCTTATAGAACAGTTGAGTAATAATAAGATGTTATCTTTCTCTGAAGTGCTGTTGAAATAGCAGTGAATCCATAGGTCCTAGGATTTCCTTTATTGGTATAGTTTTTGTTACTGCCTCCATCCATTGCCTGTGATAAATCTATTCAAGATTTTTATATATTTGTAGTTCAACTTTGGAAATTTATATATGTATGAAAACACTCGTTTTCCTAAATTATCCAATTTATTGGAATGTTTTTTAAATTGTTTCTTAGGATCCTCATTAATTTAGTGGTATCTATCATTATGTATATAGGGGTTGGGGTTGTAGGGTGGGTGGGGAATGGAAAAAATGAGAATTACATTGTGCCATATGTTCATACAAATTCTCAATATTGTGTGTGTCACTATGTATATATACAGTATACCAATAAAGAGTCCAATTTAAATATATATATATATATATAAAACTGAACACATGATCTACTAAATCAACCTTATGTTCTATTTCTGATAATCTCTCCTCAGATTTTCCACTCACATAACCTATTCACTGAACTGAATTTTTTTTTTTTGAGACAGGGTCTCACTTTGTAGTTCATCCTGGCCCTGAGCTCACTATGTAGCCCAGGCAAGCCTGGAGTTTAGCAATCCTCCTGTCTCCACCTCTCCAGCGCTGGGATTACAGGCGCGAGTCACCATGCCTGGCTGAACTGAATTTTTAATATCGAGAATTTTGGGTTTTTTTCTTTTTTCATGATCTATAATTGTTTACAAAAATGATCCTTTACATCTTGTGTTGTCTTCTTTTTGGGTCTCTTTAAACTTGTTGAACATTTAATTAATTAAATCATTTTTATATCCTGTTTAAACACACTAAACTTCATATGAATTTGCTTTTTATTTCTTCTTTGAACTTTTCAAACATTTTTACCATTTTGTTTTTGCATTCTTTGTCTGAACCATTCTCTACTTCAGTGTCTATGAGATTAGCTTTTTGCTTCATTTTCTTATGTTTCTGGTGTGTATGTGTGTGTGTGTACAAGTGAGTGTGCATGTGTGTGCATATGCTGATAGCTGAAGATCAGTTAGAGTAAAAGACTGTCACTGTGGTAGAGATCTCTCATGGTATATGTCTCCCCATAATGTGCCTTTGGCTTTGGTCACGTTTTGGTGTTGATGCCCTTTCAATCTTCTCAGTAAAATAGAGTTAGTTCATTCACTCTATAGTTCCAAAGAGAAAGCAATTGTCACATCAACATCTATAGCACCCACTATATGGGAATTACATAATTTAAAACTTGCTTGACAATTTCACCATGTTTTCAATAATACAGGAAAACACTGAGTCATGAGAACAAGTAGTCCAGGATATAAAGAAAGAGTTGAAAAAGTCAAACCTTCAAAAGAACTAATCACCTCCTCTATGGAACAAAGATATAAGAATTAAAAGACATAAAAACATCAGGCCATTAGAATGCAGCTAGTCAGTTCACAATAGAAAGAAAAATCACTGTATACATTATGATATATTTGTGTTTTCATATCCCTTAGAAATCATATTGCAAAAATCAGAAACAGAATTGTTTTTATAAGTGAGTTACCACCTTTCAGAAAAAAGGCTCCAGGCTTCATAAATTCAGAAACTAGTTCTAGACAAGGTATCCTTACTTCTTATTTGTATTTGTTAATTTATGTTTACTCATCACTGGAAAAAATATTTTTGTTGTTTTTATTGTGATATTTGATTATGCTTAATCATAATGAAGATAAAGGAGAGGTTATATTTGCTTCTTGATTTCTAGAAATTTGATTAATTTTTTAATCATGTGGAATTAATTGTAATGATTAGTATTTTTATTGATTGTTTCATCTTAACTAAAGCTCAGGAAATGGCAGTATTGTACTTCTTAAATTACTCAAAGAGTTATCAATCAGATTTTGGACTCCAGACTGACTGAAGTTTGTTAATGACATGTGAAGTTGTGAGATATATTAGTCAAGCTGGGCACAAACTAAAAGAAATAATAATAGGATGCAATAGTGTGATGATGATAGAAATGATAAGTCATAGTAGATGTCTATACTATATAGTTGCAATTATATTCTGAGGATCAGCTCAAAGCTGCCAGAAGCAGTTTCTCCTGCTTTTCTTCTTACCACCTGTCTCTAGCACCCTCTCCATAACTGATGTCAAGCAGGCCCACCAGTACCTTCTTATAATAACTTTGTTCTTGGTACTTGTGGATAGCAATGGACATGTCTTTTGATTTTTTAATTTTTGTTCAATGCAGTGTGATGAAGTTAGAAAAGTTCCATGCAAGTTAGGTACTAAAATCATAAAGCAATGGAAAGTTTGATAGAGCTGAAATATGAAGCTAAGATAAAGTGAGACACGTTATTTAGAGGTGGCTGGGAAAGCAAAATGATACAGAAAAAAGTGGTCCTGAGGCACACTCTCATATATACTCCTTTATCCCTGGGAAGACTGTTAGCGAGGCCAGTCCTATAATATCCCTGGGTTCCTGGACACCCTTATCTATTGATTGAATGTGCTCAGTGCCTCTAGTCCAGAAAAACTATCACAAGGTTGAAATTCAGTTCATATTACTGTGTTAACCTCCCGCTTATGTGGCCAAACCCTTCTTAGTCTCTCTCCTGGCGGATGAAAAGAGGCCATGCCCCTTTAAGAAACCATGGCGACACACAGACACAGGTGACATAGGTGATGTAGATGAGGGCAAATCAATCATACATTTCTAAGTGCTGCTTCTGTCCTTACATCCGATCATATCCCATGGTGAACACTGTGCCCACCCTCTCACCCAATCACATCCCAAGGTGCCCTGTGTAATTGCCGGTAACCTCCATGATAATTGGTAATTAATAAAGAAGAAGGTCCCCAACCCCTGGAGCCCTGTTGCTGTATTAATTTTGCATCACTGCCCTCCCAAGGCCGTTGGATTACAGAGACGGCACGGTAACCGGACCAGGCCGGATTACACGCTTAGACTCAGAATATTAAAGAGTCATTATGTCAGTGTGCCTGTTTCATGAACAGCTACTCACTTGTTCACTCAATTAGAACCTATAGAATTGCTTTGTAACGTGGTATATACTGAATGATGCGAAACAATGTAAGTCAAAAGTTTCAGTGTTCATTCTTAAAGTATGGAAAGCAATAAAAGTAATAGATAAAGAGGGGGCAGTGTTTTATTTTACAAGTTGAGGTGGGTTGATTTGGGAATATTCACAATCCTATCTGAGAAATAATGGAAGATTGCAGCATGAAACTATAGGAATGCCACAGTTACTCATCCGGAAGAAGAGAAAGTAATTTCAAGCAAAAGTACCTCTTTAGAAAATCATGGAGTCTTAAGAAAGAAAGCCTGATTTAGGAGCCATATTTTGCTGCTGGGAATGCGGGGCAGTTTGAATGGCAACATTCAAGACTTCAGGGGCAGCGAAGGGCTAAGTACTGCAGAGGGTGAGTCACTTCAGCACAGAGTTGAGAAAAAAGCATAAATACTGATGCATATAGGGAGCCATTTCCATATTGTAAAGAGGAGATATTGCTTTCACCAGAAATATGTTAAAATTGTAGCTTTAAAATTTCTTTTTGTAAGATTTTATCATTTAGGAAAAATGTTAAATATTTGATTTAGTGTAATGGAAATGTGGCTAGTTGGTAGTTTGAAAATGAATGCTTTAAGCGATGTGAAATTCATGAATACTTAAAATTAGAATAAAAATCGCTTCTCGGCCTTTTGGCTAAGATCAAGTGTAAAATTAGAATAATTTTCAAAGCACCCAAAACATTAAAACTGTAGAGTTTAATAGTGGTTGATTACCAGAGAAGAGGTTTTTACTTCGCTTCAGGGGACCAGGGACATGGGGACACGTATGGTTTGCAGGTGCACGTCTGTGCTGTAAGGTTATTTTCTCTAGCACTTAAAACCACATCCATTCATATATTGCCTGTGGCTGCCTGTGCTACAACCATAGAATTTAATAAATCTGAACCGATCATGCTCCACATATAAAACTGCAGGTAAAATTTGCTATTTGATCCTTTAGAGAAAAAATGTTGATTTTGCATATTTACCTACTCACATATAGAAAATACCCTCTATCGATCATATGCTTAGGTCCTCCATTCCACTCAAATCCTAGATCTAGTTGCCAATGATTTTCTTTATTACCAAAACAGAAACAAGACAACTTTGATGTCACTATATGGCTTGACAAGCTACATTTTATATTCCACATCGATGCCATTTTTTCATCTTGAATTTTTCATGTACTGCGAGCAAAGTATACTGTTTAAAATCAGAGAATTCTTACCCATTGTGAGGAATTTAGAAAAGCGAGAAAAACCTAGCACATTCTGTCAACCTCAGTTCCTCTACATCTACATCCATTTCCTCGAGTGTCTCCTCGGTGCAAAGGCTGAGCTAGCTCATCAAGGTTGAAGAAACCACACTTGTGAAGTACTCTTTTTCATAAGCTTTCGGGATTTAAGACACCTTAACGGCACATTTAGGCCTATAGTCTCTCATCTGGAATTCTGAAACTTAGAAAGCACTCAGGAAACATTTTGTTTTGTTTCTTGAGGCAACGCATGTCCAGGCTGGCTGTCCGCTTAGTTCAGACGGGCCTGAAACTCACTATACTGCCCAGTCTGGCCTCGAACTCATAGTGATCCTTCTGCCTCTGCCTTCTAAGTGTGGAAATGAAAGGTGTGCTCGACCGTGCCCAGCTGAAGGAAGTATTTTCAGCTACTTAAGAGAAAAGCCAAACTGACACGACTTGATGTGATGATATTCACAGTCTTTACTCCATTTGGTACAAATGTCCACATATTTCCTTATCAGCACACTTGGTTATGTGACGCCATCCTTGCCATTTGAGGGATATAGCATCATTTAAATAACAGATAAATAACACATCATTTTTGAAAAATCTAAAATATTCTGCATTTTGGAACACATCCCACTGAAGCCTTTTAAATATGAATGTGACTTTTGAATATATGGAAAGAAACAGAAGGAACAAGAACTCTATCCTATGAGTTACATGGGAAAGGAGCAAACCCTCTCTGTCTCTGCTACTCAGCCAACATGCACCACGTGCATACACTTACATACCAAGCAAATACTTGCAAACAGATGAGAACGGTAGGATTAAAGTGAGAACACGTCAGGAATGGCCACTAGTTTCAGAACGATGAGATCAATTTTCAGTGTCCACTAGAAAGTCCCTCTAAGTTTCTTGATGAGAATGGAAAAAAATCACTTGCTACATACCATATCACAAATGCTGGCACCTGGGAGTCTGTAGCCGAAATTCCTTCTTACTGTTTGACACTAGGAAGAGTTATTCAAATGTAAGCATGGACATTGGAAGAAAGAAACTCTAGTGAAATTAAAATGGCAGTATCATTTGCCAAAGAACCTATCAAAATGAAAAATTTGGAGATTACATATGTGTGTGAGTATACAAAACCATAAGGCTGATGAAACAAATTAAAGAAGTATTAGGTAAAAGTATATTCATGAACATAAATATTCAATATTGTCAAGATAAGAATTCTTCCTAATTTGATTTACATAGCCTATCAGGTCCCAGCAAGATACTTTGTATGTATCAAAATACTGACTCAAAAACTCACGTAAAGAGGCAAATGCATTCAAACTACATTAAAGAAGAACAAAGTCAATGGACTGACACTATTGGACAATAAGATCTACTACAAGCATGCGCTAACCAAAAAAGTATGCTATTATGAAAAAAAACAGACTAATAGATCAAAAGAACAGAACAGAGCATCTAAAAGACAACACAATAGTCAGCAGTATAATTGAAAAGTGATATGGCCAGACATCCCCGTCCAAAAAAAACAATGAATTGAGAGGTCGATCTAAAACTCTTCACAACCATGAACTTTAACTTAAATGTAAAAGACAGAAGTATTAAATTCCCAGAAAATAACATGAGAAAAATTTAAAAGACCTTGAGCTTGGTGGGGCTTTATAGCTATAATACCAAAAGTACAATTCATGAAAGAATTAACAGGTTGAATTTCAATAAATTAAAAACTTCTACTATGCCAAAGACATTGTCAAAAGAACAAAAAGGCAACCCACATCCTGAGAAAACATATTTTTAAAAGACCCATCTGGTACAGAACTATGTGGTAAGATTACAGTGAATAATTGAAACCCAGTAATAAGAAAAGAAAATATCCAGGTTAAAAATAAAATGGACTGGAGACCTTAGAAGATGTTTTCTTAAAAATTATACCTGGAGGGGAAATACGCTTATGGAAAGATTGGCCACATCATATCTTATTAGACAGGTGTGAATGAAAGTGATGACAGCAATTCAAACATGTTACAGTGTCCATCACCAAGACACTGACCATGCCAAATGCCTATTTGGTTAAGCACAAAGTAAACTCTCCTGCCTTGCTGGTGGGAGTGCAAAATTACTCCGTTCTGAAAGACAACTTGGCATAAAACTCATCCACTGAGCTCCTTGGTTTTGAGCAAACAGCTGAAAACTTAAAAGTATACAAAATCCTGCATAAAATGTCTACAGTAATGTTATTCATAATTACAAAACCTGGAGGTGACCAACATGCTCTTCAGTGGACATAAACTGTGGTAATCCAGACAACAAAATATTATTTTATCAACATTAAAACAGAAAGGGGCCATCAGCACAGGAGAAGACATGAGAGAAACTCATATGCACATACCCAAGTCGAAAGTCCAGTCTGAAAATGAGACACTGTAAAATTCTGACTATAGGACATTTTGGAAAAGCACAATCATCAAGAAAGGAAGAAGTTCGGGGTTGTCAGAAGTTTAAGGGGTGCCAGGCAGGAGAGAACAAAAAGGAAGATTAGAGGGAAATTTTTGCGTTTGTTTTTTGGTTTTTGGTTTTTTTCGAATCAAGGTCTCACTTTGTGATTCGGGCTGGCTCTGAGCTCACTATGTAGCCCAGGCAAGCCTGGAACTCAGCAATCCTCCTGCCTCTGCCTCCCGAGTGCTGGGATTACAGGCATGAGCCACCACACCCGGCACGTTTGTGTTTTTAAATAAAGCCTCCCTTCACTTAGTGTAATCACACAGTGAAGTGAAAATTTCTTCTGTCTTCTTCCTTTTTTTCTTCCTGTTCCTCCTTTCCTCCTTCTTCTCCTTCTTCTTCTTCTCCTCACTTGTCAACACAGGAGCCTAACTCAGGCACCCTAACATTCAACTCTTTTTTTAAATTTTGAGACAGGGTCTCACTGAGTTGCCCAGATTCAAACATGCCCTGTTTCTGCCTCAAGCTCCTGCAGTGCTGTGAGCACAAGCGTGGGGCACTGCACCCAGGTTCAAGTCTCTAAACACATTTGCTAGTGTCAGCACAAGTGGAAGTACAGGTGAGTGTATTTCTAGGCTTTACTCTTACCAGTTCTGTTCCCTCCGTCATCTTCCTTAGGTGAATACATTTTGCTCCAGCTACTTTACTGTAGTAAAAGCAAATAAAACATGGCAATGGATTTGAATAAGCAAATACGAGGCATGTTTACTTTTATTATGTCGCCTGGTCAATGGATATTTCCTCAAAGTATACAGTACATAAAGGGATCTTTAATGATCCATGAATCTGTGGTAACATAGAGCACATATTCTTCCCATTTCTTTCTTCAGGTTCTATGAATTCACTTTTCTTTCTCTAGAACTTTCTTTACCAGAAAGAAAGAAATATGAATTTGGGGCTTATCTATTGAAGTTCAACCCAGAGTCACATAAGCCTAGAGAAACTGCTCAACTTTCCTTGGGCCTTAGTTTCCTCATTTGAAAATAGAGCCTACAAAAATTACCTGAAACAGTAGTCAAAAAAGTTAAAGAGAATCATTTTTTTAAATGTCAGTGGAACTATGGATGAAAACAAGAATCAACATTTTCCTTATTTCCTTTTCTTTCTACTTTTTTCTCCTGTTCCATGAAAGACTAAGAAATAGTGTTTTCATTCACATTCTTCTGAGTTACTAAATGAAGATCTTATCACTTTTTGAGTCTTTTGAGCTTGTGGGCTCTCAGGGCTTCTTTCAATGCCCCAAGCCTCAATGCATTTTTCAGTTGCCCCATAAACATGCTGTCTTCTGCCTTCTGACTCTCCCTCGTCTTAATTAACACTGTTCTAGAGTTTTTCTCTGCTGACTCATTTTATCCCTTCTTATTCTCCTAGTCCCCTTTTAATTTGCACCAGATTCACCTTATCTCCATGTCTCACTTATATGGCATCACTGTAGACTCAGGATGCAGCTCTTTTTAGTCCTTCAGAATGAAATATATATCCATTTATAACCATGAATTCACCAAAGTGAAATGATCAAAGGTTTACTAAGGGAATCACTCCAAATATAAAAAAAGTTAAAGTCTTTGCAACCAGGCTATTTGAAGATATAAAAAATAAAAGTTCAGGAAATGAAAAGTAGAGGGAAGGAATCCAGTAAAGAAAACATACAAAAAGCACAGAGGGGATGGGGATTTAGCTCGGTGGTTCCTACGCCTGCCTAGCAAGCGCAGGGTCTCTGGTCCAACCCAGTAACCACGTACAACAATACTGGGCCTGGTGACTCACTCCCACCAGCAATCAGTACCACATACCACAGTGCTGGGTGTCATGGCTCACGCCTGTCATCCCAGCACTTGGGAGGCAGAGGCAAGAGGATTGCTGAGTTTGAGGCTAGTCTGGGCTACATAGTGAGCTCAGGGCCAGCCTCAACTACAAAGCAAGACCTTATCTCAAAAAAAAAAAAAAAAAAGCACAGAGGACGGAAATCAGTCAAGTTACTTCAGTGGTACTCTCTTTAGAGAGGAGGATATCAGAGATCCAGAAATAAAAACAGGAAACCTTTGGAGGGGTGACAAAATAAATGTTTCTCTCATATTCATGTCCTCTGATATGAGCACAGAACGCCTAACTTTTCAGGTTGAATTTATAGCAGACATTGACTGAGTTTACTCTAGTCGACTGGAAAGACCTACCTAAATTTCCTATGCATAAACTGAAGGGTTAAAAATCTTAAAACAATTTGTATTCTTGCACAGAAGTAGATTTTATATAATACAAATTTTCTTCTGTTATAGTATTGAAAGAAGAACCTATAAATATTAATCCAATATTTCATTAGTTTTTTGTACAATACAATTAATCTTATAAGATTTTAACTAAAAATTCCCCCTTCTACTGAATCAGTCTTCACACACCAGCTCCATTTTCTATTCTTTTTAAAACATTAATTCTCAAAGTTTGATAACCTCTCATGTAGTACACCCTGAGTGTTTATTTAAGATATATATTTCTAGGGCTGGGGATTTAGCTCGGTGTCATGACACCTGCCTCACAAGCACAAGGTCCTCAGTTCAATTTCCAGCACTCAAAAGAAGTATATTTTTATGCTAAACCTAGGTATCACCAGGTCAGTGACCTAAGGTATAAGGAAAAGAAAGCATCACTAAACTAAAAGAGTTGGGTTTGATTTAATAAGAGTGTGAGTTATTGAATGGTACCTAAAAGACTGCTGACTGCCTGTTGAAACACTGGCGCTATACTTGGTCAGAGCTATTTTTAGTTTAGTGAATGAGCAAAACACCATATTCTAGTCTTAATTATGCTAGCAGGTGTACACAAGATAATCATCTTAACTGAATATCCATCTGGACTTGATACAGGCAGAGTGAAAAGGATTGAGGTTAAGACTGCCAGCCTCTGTCATTACGAAAGGAATGCTGTCAAAAACAATGGTAAATTAGAACAGAATTTGTGGGAGAAAGAGATGTTTATTGTCCTCATCAGTTTTATTTCAGGGTGACACTCCATGAGCATAGTACAGATCATGTGTTCAGTTGCCATTAAATATGCCTACGGTAAAGATTCATATTTCTAATAAATTAAAGAACATTATCAGATACTCTGAGTGTAAGAATATTATGAAAATCAAAAATTGAGCTTTTAATTTTATAGTTTTATTTTATAGTTTTATAATTTTTTTTTTTTTGAGACAGGGTCTCGCTTTGTAATTCAGGCCGGCTCTGAGCTCACTATGTAGCCCAGGCAAGCCTCGAACTCAGCAATCCTCCTGTCTCTGCCTCCCGAGTTCTGGGATTACAGGCGTGAGCCACCACGCCCAGCACTGTGGTGTGTGGTATTGATGGCTGGTGGGCGTGAGTCGCCACACCCAGCATTGTATGTGGTTACTGGGGATCGAACTCAGGACCTTGCGCTTGCGAGGCAGGCGCCAGAACCACTGAGCTAACCCTCTGGCCCCCAATATAGTTTTATAATTTTATAAGTCTTCAACATGGGAATAATAGAGTAAGTCTAATTATATCAGATACTCAAGGGCAGAACTCTTCTCTCTATAATTCTTGTCCAAATCTCGTGTGACAGTTTCAGTTATGACAAGCTTTTATCATAATATGTGGTTTTCAATTGTTTAATGAATGTTTATGAAGTGCCTCTATCCCAGGCACTAAGAAGACAGCAGAAAACCAGAGAGAAAACTGCTTGTAGACTGGAGCTCATTTAGTGCAAGATACTATTCGTGGTTATTCTACCCTCCCATTCAATCAGAAAACAACATTTTAATGGTATTTCCTTAATACAGACATATAGCTCCATTAATTATTAGATTTTTAGTTGTTCTGCAACCATTCCAAATTTCTAATTTCCATTGATTGGACAGTCAAGTGAAACTTATAGTTGTCAAAATTCAAAAATCAGAGGGCCAAGTATTTGGCTCAGTGGCAGCATGCCTGCCTGGCAAGTACAAGGTTCTGAGTTTGATCCCTGGTACTGCAAAAATAAAAATCAGAGGAAGGGCCAACTAGAGGCAATAAAACATTTAAGAGCATTGCCAAGATGTAGAAGATGGCATGATAGTCTAATCTGATTTTCTGTTTTGATTTGTTTTGTTTCCTTTTTAGACAAAGTCTTGCTAAATTGCCTAGGCTGCCCTTGAACTTGCAAGCTCAAGGTTACCTTGGGCTACCCAAGTAGCCAAATTACAAGCATATACCACTGTGCCTGGCTGTAATGCATTCTTTATTTTAATTTGAAATAGTTTTATTTTTTCATAATGACTACTATCTTCATGAGGTGTCAATCATGTGCCTAACACATTTTGATTCATTTTATTGACCCTTTCTGCTCCTCTCCCTCCATACTCCCTCCAATGTTCTCTGAATTGAATAGTTTCTAAAGTGTCTTAGGATCATTTTATTCCAAACAATAGACCTCATTTCAGAAAGCTAAACTATATAAAAAAGATGTATTAGAGGGATAAAACTATATTTCAAAGAAGAAAAGTGCAATGATTCATAGGCACTAAATTGGAGTGTTAGAAATCAGGAAGTACAGTATAGTCTGTGCTGTGTGCCTGTGTGGATTTATTCATGTATTCTCTGCCCAGATACATTCCTTTTTAAAGTAACTGACTAATCCACCTCCAATTGTCTGTAAATTCAAATATCCAACATAAATTACATAGTCCATTTGATTTCAAGAAAAGGATTAAATTGCCAGGCATGGTGGCTCACACCTGTAATCCCAGGACTCGAGAGGCAGAGGCAGGAGGATTGCTGAGTTCGAGGCTTGCCTGGGCTACATAGTGAACTCAGGGCCAGCCCGAACTACAAAGTGAGACCTTGTCTCACACACAAAAAAAAGAATTAAATCTTATACTGAAGTGTTTGTTACCCAAGTCCAATCCTGGATGATCATGATGACATACTCATGGGTTTCTCTGTTCACCCTCTCTTTACACCAATGTTGTGGGCAAAATTCTAGCTCAAGATCAATTGTACAACATAGATTTTTTTTTTTGCATACAGATAGTTTTTTTTTGTTTTTTTGTTTTTTTGCTTTTTGGAGACAGGGTCTCACTTTGTAGTTCAGGCTGGCCCTGAGCTCACTATGGTGCCCAGGCAAGCTGCCACAAACTCAGCAATCCTCCCGTCTCTGCCTCCCAAGTGCTGGGATTACAGGCGTGAGCCACCACGCCCAGCATTATATGTGGTAACCAGGGATCGAACTCAGGTCCTTACAGCTTGTGAGGCAGGTGCCCGAACCACTGAGCCAACCCTCCGGCCCAATTTGAGAATTCTTTACCCAAAATTTGAAGTGCTTCAAAATCCAAAACTCTTCGAACATTGACATAACACAAGTGGAAAATTCCATACCTGACTTGATATAGTGAGTTGCAGTCAAAATCCAGGACACCAAAACTATCATATAACATTACCTTCCATCTATATAGGGTGTTTCTAAAACAGAAATGGATTTCATGTTTAGACTTAGATCCCATTCCCAAGATGTGAATGAAAATATTCTAAAATCTAAAAAGAAAGATGACATTCAAAATGCTTCTTTCAGACCAAGGATGCTCACTCAACCTGTGCTATATTGCCTAGTGAGTAATAACAAGAAAAAATCTTGCATATATTCAGTACAGGTATATTTCTTTTCAAATATTTTCTAATCATGGTTGTTTGAATCCACAGAATAGAACTTGCAGATTTGCTGGGCTGATGATAATTGCTGAGAGGACAGACTTTGCTGTTCTTTTGCAAAATCTCAAGAAGAAATTAAAGTTTATAAATTGAAAAAAGAAAATACATGCTAAGGACAAGCTCAACAACTCTACTGAGAACAAGAAATCTTGAACATTCAAAATATAGAGCAATTTATGCCTTGAGATATCATCTAAAAATAATTCCTTTTGGTGTTATTAATGCCTCCACGTTACTTCTCTAGGAGTACATTAAAGGAAACAGGAACAAGATTGTTAAAGTATAATGTTAGATGTAGAATAAACTTTTACTGAAGTCCAAGTTGATAACTTATCTATAACAGTACTGAAAACTGTGAAATCAACCTTGAAATAGGCAATAATTGCAGTTGATGTCAGAATAGTACTTCCAACTTTCTTTTCAAAACACACACATATGTCAAAATTAACTTTTTACTCAATTATATTTTCATTCTTCCAAAGAAAAAATCCAAATTTAATTCAATTACCTACTCAGACATTTTCTGTTGCATTATATAAGGTAAAACATAATATTCCATATTTTACAGGACTGATATGAAAATAAATATAATGAGATAGTCCAAGTCCTTCTTAAAGCATATTTTTTAAACTTGATTGGTACATTATATATATACATTGAGGTCATGCTCAATATTGAGAATTTGTACCAGTATATGACACGATTTAATTATACAAAGTATGTTTATGCTGTTTTTGAAACATAATGGGTCTCTGAAACTGCCCGTTTCCATTGTTCTTCCTTTCTCTATTTTATTTATAAAGATTAAATTTTAGCTTTAGGAGCATTAGCAAACCAATGAAGGGTGCATTTTTAGAAGGAAAGGCTAAATAGGTGACCCCCCCTCCCTGTGAATAATGCTTTTTTTTAACCTTTGAATCTGAGTTGCTTTCTTTCCTTTTAAGATTAAGCTGAAACTTTACCTTATTGAGACTAAGTTAGGCAGCATTCCTACATATTTATCCCCTCTGGTAAGCCTTAGTTATGAATGCACTCTCCTGTCTTTTAAGTTAGAATGCAAATCCTTTTAGGACAAGATCATATTTCAACTTCCGATCCTAATATATCTTTAACAATGACTTATGGGTTGAATGTTGTATTTGTATATGAGGCACTCAGTTCCATAATAGTTGGGAAACTTTTTAATTGTTTTCTTCACAATTGGTCAAGTAGTTTGGGCCAGGACTCTTTCAAATGTAACTGCTAGAAACTCAGTGAGATCAAATTTAAATCAGGTAGTCAACTATGTTAATTTTTGTGAAACTTGATAAAGGGACCAAGGTGGACCAGTCTTACAGAAACTTTGTTCCATAAATGATTATTGTCCTGGCATTCGGAACTAAAATGTACCGTAACCTGGAATCAAGATCAGTTTCTCATAACAAAATTAAAAATAACTACATAAATTTTTAAACAAAGAATGTTTCCAAAAATCATAGTATGTTCTTATATTTAGAAAATCAGGGCATAAATTGATTTTTCAGATACTTTAGACAATCAACAAAAATTTTAACATTGAAAAGGTGAATTAAAACCTTTTTTTTTACATAGGTATTCACTTTTGTCTTCCTAACAGTAAATACTATGCAGGCAATCATTTATTTCACATTCCTCTATAATTACCCAGACCTAGTATAAATTGATCCATTTATTGGTAGGTTTAAAAAAAAATTTTAATGGCCAGAGTGCAAATAATCATAACCAGACACACACACACAACTCACTGAAATATGCCCTTCCTTGAAATTAAGATTTGAATATCGCAATCACAGTATGGACAGCTTTTAGAAAAATATGTTCCTTTCACCTTCAGACTTTAAAAACAGTATTGGCTAAGATGCAAATCAATTTTAATATACAATTGTACCTTAGTAACAGCTGTAGAGGAAGAAATGTTTGACTTGAATTGCTAAGTCATTTCACACATTGATACTAAAGTAAAATACATCAAAATTGTTCCTACTGAACATTCTGCTATTCCTCCCACATACACAGAAGAAAAAAGAAATCATCATAGAGCCAAGTTAAATTCATAGGTACATATATAATCAGATTTCCCTCAGAGAAATATGAAGAAAATTT
>PVIC010040114.1:0-16800 GCA_004025085.1 Thryonomys swinderianus | reverse complement strand
CTGGGCTACACAGTGAGCTCAGGGCCAGCCTGAACTACAAAGTGAGACCCTGTCTTAAAAAAAAAAAAAATAAAATAAATGACGGGGCCGGAGGGTTAGCTCAGTGGTTCCGGCACCTGCCTCGCAAGCGCAAGGTTCTGAGTTTGATCCCCGGTAACCACATACAATGCTGGGCGTGGAGACTCACGCCCACCAATGATCAACACCACATACCACAATGCTGGACGTGGTGGCTCACACCTGTAATCCCAGCACTCGGGAGGCAGAGACAAGAGGATTGCTGAGTTCACGGCAGCTTGCCTGGGCTCCATAGTGAGCTCAGGTCCAGCCTGAACTACAAAGCAAGACCCTGTCTCAAAAAAAAAAAAAAAAAAAAGAGCATTAACTTGTGTCATATATTGGTACAAATTCCCTGATGTTATGTGTGATTTTGAGATGTATATAAATTGTACCAATAAAGAATTAATAAATTAAAAGGTAAAATTAAAAAAAAGGAATTGTGCTGTGTACCTGTATCAACTCCCCACAAGGAATAAAATCATTATGTACTGCTAACATGTACTAATAAAAATTAAAATTTAAAAAGTACAGACTTGATATTTGGTATTAAACCACACTATTTGGATTTTTAAAAAAATAAACTATCTTTTTTTTTTTTTTGAGACAGGGTCTCGCTTTGTAGTTCAGGCTGGCCCTCAGCTCACTATGGAGCCCAGGCAAGCCTTGAACTCAGCAATCCTCCTACCTCTGCCTCCCAAGTGCTGGGATGACAGGTGTGAGCCACCACGTCCAGCACTGTGGTATGTGGTATTGATTGCTGGTGGGTGTGAGTCTCCACGCCCCGCATTCTATGTGGTTACCAGATATCGAACTCAGGACCTCGTGCTTGCGAGGCAGGCGCTGGAACCACTGAGCTAACCTCTGGCCTAAACTATCTTTTATAAATACGCATTCAACTCTTTGGATGAAATACTACGATGACTAGAAAACAGTAAGATATTAAATAATATGGAAGTGGTGTGGGGTAGAAAGTTTCATCAGTGAAAAAATCAAAGAAAAATATACATGAGGGGAATAAGGAAAAAGGAAGAAACAAGATAGCATGTACTGGTACAAATTCCCTATGATGAATGTTAGTTATGTATAACTAAAATGTACCATAAATAGTTTTCTTTTTAAAGAGAGAGAGAGAGAAGAAAGAGAGAAAGGAAGGAAGGAAGGAAGGAAGGAAGGAAGGAAGGAAGGAAGGAAGGAAGGAAGGAAGGAAGGAAGGAAGAAAGTTTCATCAATGAAATAAGGGCATTAGTTCATAATTGTTAAAATTGCTGATGAAGATATATGTTTAAAATTTTCTATGACAAAAGATGTTTTAAATCCAAGTCATCCAAAGTCTTGGAACTTTGTGCTTACTTTGTACTACTCCCTCTACCTCAATCTCTGAGGTCTTAGCTAAAATTTTACTCTCTTGGGGACACCTCCTTTGACCAACTTGTCTAAACACACCTCCTCAAGTCATTCTGTATCTTAACTTCTGATTTACTATCTTCTCAGAAACTACAAACATCTGAAATCACTTTATAAATTGTTTGCTTTTCTGTCTTACCACCACTACAGTCCTGAAATATACACTCCAACTAGGAAGCTACCTGTTCTAGTGCTCACTTCTAATTTTCCAGTGTAGCACACTTCTCTATCATTGTAGGAACTAAAAGAACAAAGAAATCAAGCCAGAGTTGGCTGCTTGAAATGCACAATGTGTTTGGGGCTTAGTACAAGGGACAAACACACTCCTGAGAGCTGGGGATTTAACTCAGTGGTTGCAAGTGCAAAGTCCCTAGTTTGATCCCCAGTAACCGCACACCACAATGCTAGGCATGGTGGCTCAGCCTATAATTCAAGTACGCAGGAGGCAGAGGCAGGAGGATTGCTGTAAATCTGAGGCTTGCTTGGGCTACATAGTGAGTTCAGAGCCAGCCTGAATTACAAAGAACCTGCCTAAAAAAAAAAAAACACTACTCCTGAGATAACTTCACACAACTGGTACTCAATAAAGAGTAAGAGGTTTACCCACTCAAATTCTGTCTTAAAAACATAGAGAGACAGCTGGGTATGGTAGCACACATTTATAATCTCAATGCTTTGAGGGGTTGAAGCAGGAGGATTGAAGGTAAGCAAGGCCCTGTCTCAAAACAGAAGGGGATAGGGTGAGCAGCTCAGTGGCATAGCATCAGGGTTCAATCTCTAGCATCATGAACAATTTAAAAGGTACCAGCTGTAGATGGGTAAGGAGAGTCACTTTGGCATAGGCTGTTGATTACAAGCAGGATGTAATTAACTCCACAACAACCCTTACCTTATAACGTTTGCATCATGGATGACACAATCCAGTCAGGCTTCCAGAGCTCTGAACACACTTTTTTTTTTTAGATTTGAATCAACACTAAAATGAAAGATATTACTTCTTTTATTTAGAACTGTAAAGACATCAAATTCCATGAGGATAACACATCTGAACTTAATATCATTTTATAATAGCCACTGGTACTGCATCTAACAGGACTTCCATTCGAGCAGGCTGTTCTGATGTCCCCATTTGGAATGAAACCTCTAGTGACGTGTGTGAGAGTTGATGAATAATGAATTGATAAATACTTTTAAAGGAAAGTAGATAACAAATGATTATCAGAAAATGAGGAGGATGTATAAACCCTTAATGACACTAGCATCAAAATAATGATCCTTGTTCTTTCTTCCCTTTTCCCACTCTTAAGTCCCGCATCACCAGTTTCTTCCATCTTGTCATTCTACCTTACACTTGTACTGTATCTGTTCCATTCTTTTTCTTTCACTTCACACATACTCCAGTCCCTTGTCTTATCCTCTTTCTTCCCTTCCTCCCTAAGCTTACACTAAAGTGAAACTCATTTACAACTGCAAATGCTTGCTGAATAATTTAATAAATGAAAAATAAAACTATAAGACAATACCATTTTTACCCATTAGACCAAGTATTTCCTTCCTGAGAGAGAGAAAAAGACAAGTAGTAAGTTCTTATCACAGATGAGGCAAAGCCAAATGGAGGTTATCAATATGCAGATTTTACAACTTTCCAGATGTAAACTGTCAGTCACAATGATTACCACAGCAATCTCACAATGGCTATATATGAGAAACAAGAGTGCTGTGGCCAGCATTCATTCTAAATGCATTTGTGTAGTGAGATTTGGGGAGATTTCTGCAAATATACCCAACAATTTTCCCTTCCCTTGTTTTTCAGACGCTCGTTTCTCATGTAACTAAGTTATACACAGATCCTAAGTTTAGGTGCTATCTTCCCACAAAATTAAAATTTTACACTTGTGACCTCACTGTCAACTTTCTGGCACTAATACCTCTACAGTAAGACTCAAGAATATAAGCTCAGTAGGAAATTTGAAGTGTTCAGAAAATTAATTAGTATTTGGCATGCTGTTTTAAAAAGACTTCCATTCTGGTTCTGTCAAAAGCAGTCTGGCACATTTCTCTAGCACACTAACAATCTGACGATTGGTAAACCAATGTTTTATTTACAGCCCCTCTAACAGTTCTTTGATATTTCATTTGCATACATACATAAAAACTAAGTCAATAGCATGAGGTTTCAGAATCCAGGGAAGGAAAAGAGGTTTTGTTACAACGCTAATGTTTCTAAAAATGTTTTCTGTCAAGTGAGACTGAGAACAGTTAGGGAGGCAAATAATCTAACAGTCAAGTATTCACAGCTGAAAAAAAGGAGAAAGAGAAAAGGTATTTAGTAAATTTGTAAAATCTTTAATAATCACTTCTGATTGCATGTGAGGCCCTATTTCAGAAACATAAGTTGCTCACCCTCATTTTATAAGTGGGTGAATAGATGTTAATGTTTTCCAAGCTCACAAGGCCAGCAAAAAGTAGAGATGAGATGTAAGATCAGGTCTGTTTCCAAAACTCAGTACCCCTAACCATAATGCTATTCTACTATTCTATTTCTTTGTTATGCACTGCATTATATCATACAATTTACTCATAAAAATCTTGCTATGTTAAGCCAGTACTTTCAAAAGAATAAAATGCTTAAATGTTTATTCTGGTCACAAATATGACAAGGACAGGCCACAGAAATTTTGCTTGCTCATTATTAATTTCCATAGAAAAACAGTTATAAACTTACATTTTAGAATAAGCCTAAGCTTGCTCCTTAGATATTTCCTCATTTTCAGAGATGCCTTTAATAGAGAAACCATTGCTAATATTAAATACATGGGAATATAAGCTAAAAACAGAACAAAGGAATATTTGTAAAACTTATTTTTATAAACAACCATTTGGTGGGCTTTGTAGAACATACACTAAAGGCTAAAGTGTAGTAGTGAAAATATCTATACTTGACACTTCATTATAATTTATAATAATCCATCTTATCTAGACTCTGATTAGAAAAATGCAGAAAATCAGCATAGGATAATCATTATAGAGGGCAACAAAGTTATCAAATGAAATTAAGTGAAGAGATAGAATTCCAAAGTTTGTTTCATTTAAAGAAGGATAAATTGATGGGTAAGATGAATGGATTAAAGTGTTAAGATAGAATTTGGATTAATTTCTTGGTACTGTTCCTGTATTCCCCTAGGAAGAAAGATCATGTCACTGAACAAATACATCTAGCCAATTAAAAATTGGTTTTGAGCTGCAATTCTTCCACTGCACCACTAAGCTGGAAGGATTTCAGCTATGATGTAGGATCCACAACAAGGACAAAATAAGGAAGAGTAGGTAAAATGAGCTCAGTCCCAGCAGCAGGCAGTCCCAAGGGAAGGAAAGTAGAAAGAATTAGCATTTGTGAACTTGACAAGTGAACATCACATGCACACAACCGTCAAATGCATCAGCAGTCTTACGCTGTCCTTCATCCTACATCAGATTTTAGCAACTATTTCTAACTATGTTCCTTGTCAATCAAGTATTTTCCTTCTCCTATATGACTCAAACAGTAGAAGAGATTGCTTGTTCATTGCTTGTTCTTATTCTTCTATTTTTCTCAATAAAAGTAACTAGCAGTTTTATACACAATGACCTAACCATAGTAGCCACTCAAAACAAACAAACAAGCCCTATTTATTCCACTCATTCATCATGTACTGAAAAACTAATTTATTGAGGTAAAATTCACATAACATAAAAGCAACTATTGTAAACAATCCAGTGGCATTTGGTACATTCACCATTCACTACCACCTCTTTCTAGTTCTGCCATATTTCTGTTAGTCCAAAGTAAAATCCTAGAGCCATTAAACAGTCTCTGCCCATTCCTCCCTCCCTAATAGCTTCTGGAAACCATCGATCCACATGCTGTTTTTATGGATTTATCTATTCTGGATATCTCATAGAAGTGGAATCATACAATGATTCCCACCTTGTTTCTTCCACTTAGCATACTGCTTTTGAGATCCATCCATGTTGTAACACATTAAAAATTTATTCCTTTTTAAGAATATTTTATTGTATATATATATATATATATATATATATGTAGCAATTTGTTTATTCATTCATCAATACATGAACACTCAGGTTGTTTCTACCCATTAGCTATTGTGAACGGTGCTGCTACAAATGTGCATGCATATGTATTTGTCTAATTACCTGTTTTCAGTTCTTCTAGGTACATACCTAGAAGTTACGAGGTTATAAACAATTCTATATTTAATTTTTGAAGAACTATTTTCAGCAGTTAAACATGCATTTTTGAGCACAGTCATGTACCAGATAAAGTTCTTTCTATGAAGTTTATATTTTAAAAAGAAAAATAATTAATAAAGCAATCATTAAAAATACATACACACATAGAGAGAGAAAGACAGAGACAGAGAGAGGGATAGAGGTGGTAGATGGCAGAAGTGCTATGAGTAATAGAGTAGGTTAGGAAAGGCCTCTCTGATACATGGGCAGCATGAAACGAGATTGTTAAATGCTTTTAGACACCTCAATAATAACTGGAATATTTTTAAATGAAATATTGTTCCTTATATAACATTTTTCCAAAGAGCTTTCATCTTCTGAGCTTGAATAATCTTCCCTTTGTACTTTTTTCTGAATGTTAATTTAGCCTGGTGACCTTGTATAAAGCTTCTTGCTATTTATTTTGTATAACATAAAACAAAACTCATCTGGTGAATTTTGTTGATCACCATTATGCCCTGTGGGCAACAAACTTACTTTTCTAATGTGATTACAGTTACAGGTAATCATCAAATAAAATGTCATGGAATGTCAAGGCTCTACAATCACAAACCATCAATTTCATAGAAGAATAAAATTATATATAGCTCAGGTAAAGTATACAGCCCCAAACTGTGAGGGGAGACAAATATACTTGGCTAAGAGTTAGGGAACCCCTACCCTAATTCCTGCTGTGCAACTCTGTGCAAGTCAGTTACCTTTTGTGGATATCAATTCTCAAAATCAAGGTGTTGGGGGTTTGAGTTGGAGAGGGAGAGTGAGAGTGATGATTATGTAAATCCTTCCCATTTAAAATTTAAAATACACATTTTGAGTAGTGCATTTGGCCAATGGGAACAAATATAGCTGCAAAAACACAATGTTTTTCTTGTCTTTGAGTCAATTTAGTTTAGTGAAGAGATGGCAATTTATAATCCTATTTTAGAAAATAGCTGCAGTTTAATCAGTAGAAGTCAGAATTTTATGCCTCAAACCAAGGATTACCATCTGGATTATGCATAATATATACTGAAGGGTAGTTATACACAAACCTTTAAGCTCATCACAAAATATCATGAAGCTATCTTTTGAGTACCTTTTATGTGGCTGGTACAGTTAGGCAAAATATATATTATATGTGTAATATGTATGCATATAATACATGTATGGAAATATACATATATATATGTGTGTGTGTGTAAGCACTCCATTTTACATGTGAGAAACTAAGACAGAGAGGTAAAATAAAGTATTAGAGATTGCACAGACACGCACACCTATATACATAATAGAAGTGGAATTCTAAGCCAGACAAGACTGAATGATTTAAACTCCACTGTTACAGTGAAAAATCTTAATCATATGACTAAAGATGCTATTCTTAAGACAATATTTTATTTATATAATTAAACCCACAATGTAAGAAAAAAATTCCAAATTCTTAGCTAAACCAAAATCACCTATTTTATTTTTTCATCTTAAAGTTGCTACTATTTTATGTTTAAAGTCAATTAAAAGTTATCATTACCAAACACTTAACTGACTTTACTTCACAGCCAATATATCTCTTAAGACAAAATCTCAATTATAGAAGCAGAGGATCACAACATATTTTGCACCTGTTTTTCCCCCAGATGATTACATTCAGTCTGATCATCTATATGCTTATGACTTCCAAATCCTAACACATGCTTCAACCTCTCCACTTAGGTGCAGAGGTGATACACTTCTTAATAACAGAATTAGTGATTACATAATAGGGTCATATTTTTGCATAGTATCATTAGCTATCTGTACCTGTGGGTTCTGTAGCCATGAATTCAACCAATCACAGGTTGAAAATATTTGGGGAAAAATGCATCTGCATTGAACATATACAGACATTTTCTTCTTGTCATCATTCCCTAAGTAATACGGTGTAACAATTATTTGCATATCATTTATATTATATTGAAAGTGTTTTAAGTAAACTGGAGATGATTAAAGTATATGGGAGCTTGTACCCAGGCCTTTTGCACTGGAATTTTTTTCCCAGTCCTTTCTAGTTTTTGTTTTGATTTGGGGAGGTTTGTTTGTCTGTCTGTCTATCTGTCTTTTTCTTTGTTTTGAAGATAGGGTCTTGATAAATTCTTAAATCACCCAGGCTGGGCTTGAACTTGAGAACTTCCTGTCTCATCCTCCCAGAGTGCTGGGATTACAGGCATGTGATGCCATGTTCAGCTAAGTTTACTATAAGATATATACAAACACTGCATCACTTTCTCTAAGACACTTGAGCATGTAAAGATTTGGTAACCAAAGGGGGTCCTGGAACCAATTCCAGAGGAATACCAAAAGACAATGGTATACAATAAAGATAACAGGAGCCTTTGACATGATAAACAATAGCTCATAGTTTATGTCAAATAATAGCCTTTCTTCCTTGCTCTTCAGAAGCTGTCATCTCCCATTACCCCTGTCCCCAATTTTTATTATATTTTACTAAATGACATAATCATTTCAAAGTGTCAAACTTACTTGTAAAGACAGAAATGCTGTCATCTATTACCTTTAATATTTGAAACTCCTCAGAGCCCTCCCTGGAAGCCTTTGGGTTAAATGATCTCAAATACTTCCCCTATACTCATGTCTTAAATCTACCTCTATAATTATTCTCTTTCCATGCTCCCCAGGTCCTCTACCCAGGATATCTCCTGTGGATACTAAACTCATAATACAACAAGGCCAGCAAGGAAAACCCTCCACAGCGCTAATCCCCCAATGAACCTAGAATGACAAAACACTACAGATTTACACTGAACCAATTCAACAAGAGTATAAAAGAAGTAAGCAGGGCCGGAGATTTAGCTCAGTGGTTCTGGTGCCTGCCTTGCAAGCGCAAGGTCCTAAATTCGATCCCTGGTAACCACATACAATGTTGGGCATGGTGACTCACGCCCACCAGCAATCAATACCACAATGCCAGGTGTGGTGGTTCACGCCTGTAATCCCAGCACTCCAGAGGCAGAGACAGGAGGATTGCTGAGTTTGAGGCTTGCCTGGGCTACATAGTGAGCTGAGGGCCAGCCTGAACTACAAAGCAAGACCCTGTCTCAAAAAAAAAAAGTAAGCAAGCAAAATGTGAAGACAATAGCGAGCCTACTCATAACTACTCTCTGACATCCAAAGACTCTTCTGCATTATCGCTAGAATCCTCAAACATGATTTATATGTCTGATCTGTCTCCTCAGCTTGACATTAAGTATACTGAACAGCATAGCATCGGTAAATCTCCCTAATAAAAATATCTATAAACTGCTCCCCATAGAATGGCCCTCAAAGTGCAGTATATTTTTACTATCTTGTCAGTTTTCTGCCATGATATTATGACAGGGTTATTTCATTTTAAAGGTTACCATCCTGTCAAGTGCCAAGTCAACTCTCACAGACAAATAATAGAACAATATTCTGTAATCTACATACAGTCAATAGTTTTAAAGGTTGTGAGTGAATGAAATAATCTTGATAATTCTAAATCCTAAACTGATGAGAAAATTAGAAAAGACTACAAATTTTTATAAAAATAAAATGCTCCACTTGTTTTATCAGTAAATTTATATCACAATTTCATCAACCCATTTCATTACCTCATCTGTATATATCTTGAAGTGACCTAGAAGCCAGAACAATCTATAAGTGATGTATTACTTTTATTTAATAAAAATATACAAGCTGCTATCTTAACATGAGGTATTTGCATAATTCCTAATTAACTTCATATTCATCCTTTCTTCCCCAGATCTTTTCTCGTTCAATTGGCTTTAAATACATTTATGCCAGTTCTCCATGTTCTTGCCAGAATGATTAAAAAAATTTTATACAATGTTGGTATGGGAAATGATTGATAACAATCTTATTATTCTCAAACTATTCCTTGCTGGGTCTGAGGGATAGAAAAAGTGTTAAAAGTGATTTAGAAGCCTTATTTTCTGAAATCCTACATTTTCAGATGAATATCAAAAGAAAGAAAATGAGCATGTATTCAGTCTACCTTTTAAATGAGAAGTCCACACTGTGAAAATAGAGAAAAATATATTCAAAGAGTCTAAGAAACAAACTGCTTAAGCCATTTCCTAAAAGGAAACTGTATTTCTGGTTGTAATTGTTAAAATTATAGAAAACAACTCCCTGCTCTTTAAAACCACTCAAATATACCTCCAAAATCATAGGTATTATTATGAAAAACATAAAGGTATTAAGAGCAAAATTATACTGCTGACAAATGTAAGCAATGAGCTGTTATGGTAAGATATATACAATACTAACCTATCTTGCCAAGAAAAAAAGACAAAGAATAATAAAGACAATGATAAGAGAAAATTGATTAAATCATTTTTTAAAAAGACACTGATGCTTATGAAACTCTTCGGTATGGAATTTTCTTCCTATGGTATAATTATACAATGTCTTTGTCTTGTCTAAATTGTACCAAAATTACAAATACACTGAGAAAAATTGCCCTTACTTATCAGGTTGAAAGAAACAGGAAGGTTTAAAAAAAAGATATTTCCAGAGAAGAAAAGTAAACCAGGAAAGTGAAGGTAAAATAAAAGGGCTATAATCAGAGATATGGGAGGAAGACAAACTGCATTAATTAATTTTCTTTAAGAAATAAGACTAGCTGCACACTGAGATGAATTGTATCATTTGCCAACTGTCCCAAGTGGCAAAGTCAAACAAATAACTCTGTAATTCTTCATTAGTATTTCATGAAGTTTAACTATTTGCAGACTGTCAAAAATTGGGGGGAAGGGATTCCTCAAATCAGATGAGAATTACAACTCACTAACTTTTTATGAGCAGTTTCCAAGGCCACATCCTCATGATTCAGTCATCTTTCTAAGTGGCATGTCGGAGTATTACTGCATTAAGGACCAATCCCTCAACACATGAGTCTTTGGACAAAAATGTCCTATTTAAACCAGAACAATCTCTCTCATAGTTTTATTCTTAAGTTTTTACTCAAATGTCATGTTCTCAATAAGGCCCCATTTGAAGTTGTAATCCTTCCCTGCCTCCAATATTCCTTTGTCTTCTTTCCTTGTTTTACTATTCTCCACAGAATTTATCTAATATAGCACACATTTTACTTATTTGTTTTTCTATACTTTTCTTCCCACACTATAGACTTTGGGAGAACAAATGTGTTTATTCATAGCTATATCCCTAATAGAGTAGAAGTGTACTATTTTATTGAATCCATAAAAAGGTACAGAGAATATGAAGCAAATTTTTAAAATATTTCTTAACATTAGGGGAAAATGTACACAAGAAAGGAAAAGTAATGGCATACTACATACCATTGCCATAAAAAGCATTATTATAGTCATAATAAATACTGATATAACTCAATGGTTCTCAAAACTGCCTGCACATTAGAAGCAAGGAAAGAACTTTTTTAAAAATACAAATACTCAGGACCCTCCTCAAAAAGAGAATCTGACGGTGAGCCTTTTACATCTACAAGTGTTCATGCAAGTTTCCCCAGGACTCCAGTATATAGCCAGGACTAAGAAGCAGTCATTTACCCCAAAACACACTATGACAGTAGGAGGCTAGGGGATAAAAAACAGGCATGTAGGTGTTAGAGGCAAGTGATGTGAAAAAGAGCTAAGGACTATCTTCCAGAGCTAAAAGTCAAAAGATAATTGTCAAGGGGCCAGAGGGTTAGCTCAGTGGTTCCGGTGCCTGCCTCGCAAGCACAAGGTCCTGAGTTCGATCCCCGCTAACCACATATAATGCTGGGCGTGGAGACTCACGCCCACCAGCAACCAATACCACATACCACAATGCCAGGCATGGTGGCTCACGCCTGTAATCCCAGCACTCAGGAGGCAGAGACAGGAGGATTGGCTAAGTTCGTGGCAGCTTGCCTGGGCTCCATAGTGAGCTCAGGGCCAGCCTGAACTACAAAGCGAGACCCTGTCTCCAAAAAAAAATAAAAAAGATAATTGTCAAAACTTAAAAATCAAAAATACTATAGTTCAAAAAGAACCAGATAATAAGGGTTTAAAACAATGTTTCACTCTGGGAAGAAATTAGAATAAACCTAAGAATGGTACCTAGGAGTAAACAATGGACAAAGCACTGAGGATGGTAACTTAAAGTCAGGTGGACTATTTGACTTTTAGAGTCTAAATAAATTGACAAAATGTTGAAGTAATTAGACAAGGAAAAGAAGGGACAATGGGGGATGAGCACCATGAGACTGAGGCTAGAGATCACAAAGAAATAAATTTCCAGTGACAGAATAGCCAATATTTCTACAAAACAATAAGAAGTAAAATTTCATTTTAAGATGGTTATAGTAAACAATATTGATTTGAGCCTTCAGTCAAAAAAAAACACTTAACAGTGTGAGGAGGGGGGTAGTGATAGCACGAAAACTATGGCTGTAACATTAGGAACCCATTTCCTTGTAATGAAACAGCAATTTAATCTCAATACAGTTCAGTCCTATCCTATGAGATGCAGTCAGGATTCTACTAGGAACTTTTTTGACATTGATGCATATAGTACATGCATTACTTTAGCTGAATATTTTTTCTATTTGTCATTATACAGAAAAGGGAAAGATCGAAAATTTTAAATTATGAAACCTCAAACCCAGTCAGAAGTGTGTTTAAAAGTAAACTGAGAATCAGAAATATGGTTACTTAAGAAATTAGTTTTAAATGAATACTCCTTGTGTAAGACCTAAAAAGAAAGAGAAGACATCATCTACGAAGAGCTCATACGTTGCTTTTTTATGACTACATTTGATAGAAGCTAAATTCATGTTTAGCTGAATAAATAATAAATAAATATTCATGTTTAGCTGAAAAATAAATATTGTAGGCAATATTTATCCAAAGGCGACTCCCTTGGTCTCACAGTTAAATTATGATAATGTTAAAGTTTTATCTTATTAGTTTAACACTCTTCTTTCACTTTAGGAAACATGAGAGCATTTAATTATTCTTTTGTCCTTCAACAGCCTCTCAAATAGTTCCTACAACACTCTACAATGAGATGCATACACTTTATGAGAGTTCATCCTGATTGGTTTAACATATAGCCAGCTCCAGTTGTGAACTATTAAGAAATATTTAAAGAACATAGTTTATATTGAATGCTGCTGCTAAGTACCATCCAAAAGAAAGGCAGGCTCATACAGACATTACAGTGTGTCCTTAACTGCTTTATTCACCAGATCTTTCCAATCATATCTCATTCTCATAATCAAAGAATTTTTCTCTATCCCCTGCAAGATCACTGGTTAGGAAGAAGCAAATACCAAAAACAGGTGAAAATGAAAGTGTATTTCAGAATATTTTAAAAGTTTTGAATAGTTAAAAGAAAATGTGAAAAAAATATGCTAAAGGAAAAGGGAAAGGGTGAGTAGGGGAAAGTAAAGAAAGGAAAGAAAAAAATGATTAAAATAAAAGGAAACAAAGCTTATATGTATAGGAGTAGGGGTTGTAGGAAAGGCAAGAGAATGGGAAAAAATGAGAATCAAGATGTGTCATGTACAGGTACAAATTCTCAAAGATGAACAAAATCATAATGTATATTTAAAATGTACCAATAAACCCAAAAAAGGAAAAAATGTGAATGTTCTTATAGAAGTTTTTTGTGGATAAATATTCTCAGTTCCTTCAAGTTTATCCTTAGAAGTAGAATTGCTGAATCATATGGCAATATCTATTTAAAACTTTGAGGAGCTGCCAACTTTTCTAATGTGGACTGCACCATTTTCCAATGTTAGTATTCAAGAGTTTTATTTTTTCCACACACTTGCCAGTATTGTTATTCTCTACCCTCTTTTATTTTAATCATTCCACTGGATCTACTAGTACAGTTTTAGAAAAAAAGAAAAAAGTATATATACACAGATAAATAGATAGATAGATGATAGACAGACATAGACATATATATACACATATATATAGACATATATACATATATGTCTAAATTCTAACACCCTTCTGAACAATAGTAAGTACTGAAAAAATATTTGCTCAATTGGTATGCTAATGTTATACCCTTGAGAGAGCCTACAAAAGTGAGAGATGTCTCCAAAAAGGAACCATTATCATCATAATATAAAAGACCATCATTTTCCCCTACCACATTCCCTTTGAGTATTTCCTATTTCACAAAATCTATCATACATTATAAAACTCATTTACATCTACAGGTTTTCATACCAGAGAAAAGATACAGTAGGGGAAAGAAATGAGAGAAAAGAATAAGCATGATTTGAAAAGAAAAAGAAAGTACATGTTTATAGGGGGTGGGGGGGTTGGGCTGGGTAGGGGTAAGGGTAAAAATAAGAATTAACTCATGTCATATACTGGTACAAATACCCCAATGTTAAGTGTGATTGTGAACTGTATATAAAATGTACCAATAAAGAATTCAATTTTTACAAAAAGACTATTGTAAGTTGTCTAACAGTTGCAACATGTGTCTGCTGGGGTCCATTCTAATATTTTGCTTTTAGAATTCAACTGTCCACCTGTTTAAGGTAATCTGCTTTCACCATTATGTCTCTATGGGCTTATCAAGTTTTCTCTTAAAACAAGAAGTTAAAAATTCCTTAAAACAGACAGGTAAAAGTTACATGTTGGATGTATCTTGTAAATACATTTTTCTTATATAAGGATCCACTATTAAAAAGAGAAAATGATCATAAAATAGTAACAATATAAGAAGTATAATGTAGGTCCAATTTATTCTTAATATTCAGATTAGTATTATCTTTTGAATAATATATAATCTTGCTAGGACACAGCTAATTACATTAAGGTCTACAATATGCAGAAAGCTTAACATTTATAATAGACAATTCCTTATCACAGAAATCCCATAATTTTCATTAGCAGTAACAACTTCTATTTATTAGCAGTAGCAATTTTCTACATGGCTCCTGACAACTTGAGTGCTATGAAGATATATTAAAAATAAAGATTTAGTTGACGATTGTATAAAATGAGAGAAAAGAAAGAAAAACTAGAAATAGATCAATCACTAGAGACAATGGATTCATTGATTAGAAAAAAAACATCAACTACATAATTATATTTGCCTTTGATTTGCTTGCAAATTGCCTGGTAAAACAGAAGAAGCTTATAACATTTCAGAGTTCAGACGGATAGTTCTTAATGATGTGAATTTTGAACACTGTGAAAAATATCCCTCAGTGTCTATTTCTACAACTTTTGCAAAACCTCATAAAATAAGCTTTTGTAGAGCATGTCCTACATTACAAGTACTATACTAGGCACTAGTTATAAAAAATGAACAAATTAAATGGTCATTGATCAGGGGGTAATGATGCATAGTTATAATCTCAGCTCTCTGGGAAGTTAAGACAGGAAAATCACAAGTTTGAGCCTCACTTGAGCAAATTAGTGATTTAGCAAGACCCTGTCTCAAAATTTAAAAATTTAAAAGGGGTATAAGTGGCTGAGAATGTAACTCAGTGTGAAGGCTCTCCGAGGAATCCCCAGTACTGAGAAGAAAGAAACAGCGAGAAAGAGAGAAAGAACAAGTCACTATTCACAAGATATTACAATCTACTGGATCAAATAGATATAATCAACACAAAAGCCAAGATTTATTGAGACCTACTCTAAGATAGAAACTATATTAAAAATTTTAGTTGATTTAAACTAGTCTGACTCTGCAGCATGTCACTAATCATAAGGTACAATATGTAAGGTATCCCAAGTAAAGGAAACCAGAAAAGTCTAAAGGCAAGAAATGGCATGTGTCCATGGAACTATAGCCATTTCAGTTTATATAGAAAAGAAATCAAAAGGAAAGACTAACAAGAATTGGGACTAAAAAATTTAGCAGAGGTTAGATAATTTTGGACTCGAATATCATAAAAAAATAAAGACCTGGGCCGGAGGGTTAGCTCAGTGGTTCTGGTGCCTGCCTCGCAAGCGCAAGGTCCTGAGTTCGATCCCCGGTAACCACATATAATGCTGGGCGTGGAGACACACCCACCAACAATCAACACCGCATACCACAATGCCGGGTGTGGTGGCTCATGCCTGTAATCCCAGCACTCGGGAGGCAGAGACAGGAGGATTGCTGAGTTTGCGGCAGCTTGCCTGGGCTCCATAGTGAGCTGAGGGCCAGCCTGAACTACAAAGCGAGACCCTGTCTCCAAAAAAGTAAATAAATAAATAAAGACCTGACTAAATAAAATATACACTACATTCATGGATTGGAAAATTTAGTATTATTAAAGATATCTGTTATCTTCACGTTTATTGGTAAATTAATATAAACTCAATCCAGATCCCAGCTATCTTTCTATACAGTATGACAAGTTGATAAAGAAAGTTTTAAGGAAGTACAAAGGATCTAGAATATCCAGAATAGTTTTGAAAGAGAACAAATTTGGAGAATTAATACTTAACATTAAGAATTATTCTAAAGAATCAGTATTCAAAACGTGCAATGCTGTTGTGATATTACACGTGTAAATTAATGGAACAGGATAAAGAATACAGAAATAGATTCAGGTATAGAAAGCTAACTCATTTTCATCAAAATGGCCAATTTACTTCAATGGAAAACAGGAGAGTTTTTTCAACCATTGATGTAACATGGGGGTACCCCAGCCATATACCATTAATAAAAACTAATTCAAAGTCGACCACAGACTAGACCATAAAAGTATAAAAGAATCTAAGATGAAGTATTCACAGTCTCTAAGTAGACAAAGATTTTCTAGACAAAACTAAAAAAAAATATTAAGTATAAAAGAAATACTTGCTGGGCCGGAGGGTTAGCTCAGTGGTTCCGGCGCCTGCCTCGCAAGCGCAAGTTCCTGAGTTCGATCCCCGGTAACCACATACAATGCTGGGCGTGGAGACACGCCCACCAACAATCAACACCGCATACCACAATGCCGGACGTGGTGGCTCACGCCTGTAATCCCAGCACTCGGGAGGCAGAGACAGGAGGATTGCTGAGTTCGCGGCGGCTTGCCTGGGCACCATAGTGAGCTCAGGGCCAGCCTGAACT
>PVIC010040113.1:0-16810 GCA_004025085.1 Thryonomys swinderianus | reverse complement strand
AAAAAAAGAAAAAAAAAAAGAAAGAAAGAAAGAAAGAAAGAAAGAAAGAAAGAAAGAGAGAGAGAGAGAGAGAGAGAGAGAGAGAAAGAAAGAAAGAAAGAAAGAAAGAAAGAAAGAAAGAAAGAAAGAAAGAAAGAAAGAAAGAAAGAAAGAAAGAAAGAAAGAAAGAGAAAAAAGGAAAGAAAAGATATAGTGTGTGGGCAGTTTCTTAAAAAATTCAACCTTTGGGCCGGAGGGTTAGCTCAGTGGTTCTGGCGCCTGCCTCGCAAGCGCAAGGTCCTGAGTTCAATCCTCGGTAACCACATATAATGCTGGGTGTGGAGACTCATGCCCACCAACAATCAACACCGCATACCACAATGCCAGGCGTGGTGGCTCATGCCTGTAATCCCAGCACTCAGGAGGCAGAGACAAGAGGATTGCTGAGTTTGCGGCGGCTTGCCTGGGCTCCATAGTGAACTGAGGGCCAGCCTGAACTACAAAGCGAGACCCTGTCTCAAAAAAAAAAAAAATTCAACCTTTGATAACTGTATAACCCAGAATTTCTACTCCTAGGTAGAGTACATACACAAAAGGATTGAAAACATATGTCTACCCCCAAATTTGTGCATGATGTGCATAGCAGCACTTTTCTTTGTAGCCAAATAGAGGAGATGATGTGAACGTACAAAAGTAGATGAATGAGTGAACAAATGCTGTCCATACAATAGGCTTATGTTTTACCATAGAAAGGAATGAAGTACTGGCCCAGGATTTAGCTCACTGGTTCCAGTGCCTGCAAGGCCCTGTGTCATGTCTCCACATAATATGCATTAAATAAGCAGCTATAAAGTGTCAGTTGTGCACCAGGCTCTGTTTATAAAATAAACTCAGGAAACTTGCACTCTTTTAGTTGTCTGTTCTAATGGCACCTTACAGCTTTTGTTTGACATTGTTATATCTATTTGTCCAGTAGCTTCTGGTACCTCTTCTTTTTTATCCTCTGAGTCAGGCAGGCATTTATTTGTGCCTATTCAGTGCCACTAGTTTTTTAATTGAATTTTTATTTGTACATTTTATATACACATCACGATCATGTTCAACATTGAGGGCCACTAGTCTTGCTGTCTCCTTCTCTGAGCCTTCTCTTTCCATCCTGTCTCATTTTACATCTTTTATTTTCTACAGGCCAAGAAGCCAGATAACCGTCCTTGTTAAGCCTATGAATTAAATGAGGTGACTTTGATGCATCTACTGCCACTACCCATTCTCGTAAATGGAAGTATAAATCCTTTTTTAGGCAGTATTTTATTTAGCTTGATTTATTATTTCTCACAAGAAGAGCTTTCCCTGAAAGTCCTGGAGGGAAAGGATCCTTGTAAAGACACAGTAAGACATTTTCTAAGAAGTAATCTTTTGTAGCAGAGACAGTCATCCTGTAAACTAAAGAGACAGAGACTAGTTTCTCTTCTAGCAACTTTTAGGGTGATAAACTGAGAGGAGAGATGAAATTTCCTTCAAAATCGATGCTGCATAGATTCAGTCTCTAAAAGAAACTCATTATTTCTAGAATAAATCACCACGTAGATTTGTTTCTTCTGAGGACCTAGTATTTGGGTTGTTGCAAGTTCATTTTAGATAATAGCCTCTCCTTCCCCCATTCTAAGGGGAAGTAGAGCATTTCAAAAATCAGAAAATTAGAAAGAAGAAAATACTCACTGCCTACATCCTTAGCACTCAGATGTGATCACTACCAACGTACAGCTTACCCCTCTCATGCAGATGGCTCCTTTGGCTGTCTGGGTCATCTGTCAGAATCTGGGACCAACTGTATGTTACACAGCATGGGGAAAGGAGCAAGTCCTCCAGGGAAAGGGTAGAGTTAGGGAACCATCCCATCAGGAGATGAGAAGTGCAGGCACTCTGTCACTTCCGAGTTGCTGAGAAAGGAGGGAGAGAGCCAAGGCTTTTTGCTGAAAGTGCACTGGAGGCCTGCGTTTCAGTGGGCTCACTCTGCCCTTCGGTAGTTTTCCATTTTATTGCACAACACCAGGACAGCACAGTGTCGTGCCTATAGTTAATATTTTGCTGAAAGAGTTTTAGGAGATGATTGGGAGGATGGCATTGTACAGTCTGTAGTTGGCTCTTTGCAGGACTTCCCCAGGACCTTAGAATGCTAGATTCTATGGGAACAAATGGCTCCTATCTGGGGAAGGGAGTCAGTAGGCCTACAGGCAGCTAAGTTTAGGTACAGCCCCTGTCATTGAAGAGAAGGAGGGAAGCATCCTTATTATAATAACTGTGATCTCAGCTAGGTCAGTTTGTGTGACCCAGCCGGAGGTGGGCTCCTGGTGTCATGTTGCTCCCCTAGTTTCCTTTCATTGTGTATACTTATATATACATTGTTAGATTTTTCCTCATTTTAAGCATGCTATATAATATATAGATATTCATTCACTAGTTCACTTTCAAGTATAGTGTCCTTTCGGTTACCGCCACACCTTTAAAGCTTCCTATCCATTCTACTTTACTATTACGGTTCTCTTAACGTGGAGTGACTTTGTGTTCTTATTTTTGAATTAAAACAGCAGATAATCACATTAATTTATTTCTAACTGATAAATTATAATTGTATATATTTGTGGTTTACAATTTGATGTATGATATGTGTATACATTGTGGAATGATTAAATCAAGCTAGGATATTCATCACCTCATGCAGTTATTTATTCATGGTGACAACTTAAAAATCTTTTAGCAGTGTATTAACTATGCGTACCATACTCTGCAGTAAATCATTCAAACTATTTCTCTTATCTGACTGAAATTTTGTTACCCTTTTCAAACATCTTCCTTTCCCTGTTCACTTCCCTCCCTCTGCCCCGGTACACACTCTTCTACTCTGATGCTGTGAATTTGTGTTTTTTAGATTCCACGTATGGGCAAGATCATACAGTCTTTCCCTGCCTGACTTATTTCACTTAGCATAATGTCCTCTAGTTTTATCCATCTCGCAGCAAATGGCTAAATTTTCTTCCTTTTTCATTATGGAAAGTAGTATGGAGGTTCCTCAGAAAACTAAGAACAGAATTAATGTATGATACAGCAGCCCCACTTCTGGATATAAATCCAGGGAAATGGAAACCAGTATACTGAAAGGATGTCTGCATTCCCATGTCCATTGCAGCAGCATTATTCAGAACGGTACAGCAGACAAGAAATGAAAGCAACGTATGGGTGTGTATGTGTGAAAAACATATATTCCTTGTATTCTTCCTATTGTTTATTCATTCATAAGAAGATGATATCCTAAATAACCTTGTTTCTTCCCTCTTGATTTTGGATAACGTGAAATATTATGCTTTTCTTTCTGTGTCATCTTCAAAGAATAGTACATAATTCAACAGTGGAAGGTCATTAATGCTTCATAAGCAATTTTGGAACTTTCTATCCTGTAATATGTGTTCAATAAGGACTGACTAAACAACATCTTCCCTGATTTTGTCAGCTCTATGGTATATATTTTAATGCATTCTTATGTACCTTGTATTCTGTCACTTGTAATTTATGTCCCTTTGGAAAGGTAGATCATGGCTTTAAATTTATTATTAGCATCACTTGAAAATATCTGTTTTGTAAATATCCCATCAATTTTATCTCAGTGGCATGTTTATGGTCAAATTGGAAGAGGACAGAAGAGGCAAGAAAAAGCGGAATAGGGATGTTAGGGCTTTCTAAAACTCTGGCTAGTGTTAATTGAAAATGAAGGAACTTTTATTCCCTGTGTCATTTTGATGTATCTCTGAATTTTTGTAAACGGATTTCCTTTTAAGCTTCAGAGATTACAAGCCATGCAATATTCTACCTCAGCTGCTATAATTGATTAGCCATGTCTTCCATTTTAACAGTGTCGTGGCGAGGGTGAAAAAATAATAGATTATAGTTCTAGCCTTCTAAATTGAACTTTAGTCTGTTGCATTTCAGCTCAGAAAGCACTTCCTTACAATGTGTATGTTTCTCTTTGATATCAATGTTTTCAAGAGAAACGCATGCTTAATTTTGTAGAAATGTCTAAAAAAATGTCCAGTCTATGAGGGTGTGTTCCTCGAGCGTGGCTGTAAACTGAAATTGATTTCTACATTCATACAGATGAGTAAGAGACCAAAACAAGGCCTCTTTATTTGTAGATAATAAGTTAGCTCAGAGTCAATAAATGTATCTGAAAGTAAATGTTTTTCTCAGGTAATAGAAAAGCTTGTGATTTTCCTGATCCAATCCTTCTTTTATGAAAGATCTGTTGTTAGCCTATAAATTAGAGAATATATATACATAATTACAAGTCTTCAAAGAAAATTTCCATTTGAGATTTATACCTTAAAACAGCAAATCAAGAGAAAAAATTTCAATATAACAAAGTTTCAGTTTGACTTGCCTGCCCCAAACTTTATGTGCAGTAGGAATTTTTTTTCAAGTGAATTAACAAAATATAAAAAAAATTTGTATGATTGGAATAATGTGACTATGTTAATCTTTTGAGTTTTTAAAAATTCCTGTAATGTTCAGCTTTTCAAATAACGTGATACTATGTATTAAATATTATGCTTCAAGTTCCACTGGGAGCAAACACACCCCTGATAACAAATTATAGTGGGAAGAAGGGGAGGTTTTGTCACTTTGTGTGATGGGTCAGTACCTAGATCTAAAGTTACAATCTGCAGGGTAGAACTGGTCCAGGCTACAGGGGAGGCAGCTGAGCTTCAGGGACCTTGAATTTTCCTTCTAAACAGCAGGACCAACAGCTTACAGGTGGACAAAGCAGAAGTTAAAGACCTATCAATTTGGAACATTGTAAGAATGGCTCATAGAATATCCTTGAATTATTCTCCAACCCACAAACCTGGTTTGTGGACATATGTCATAGGTCTAGAAGGAGGAGACTAAAAATCTGATAATGGGAACCTCCCATATAATACTGGAATGTGTGTTAGGATTGGCTCTGAGTTTTGCTGCTCAGGAATAGGGAGACACAAAGCCAAGATTTTCAGAGAGGGACGGTGACCACCTGGCCATGGAGACACACACACGGCAGATTCCTGAGAGCTGCATAGCTATCCCAATAGAACACAGGCACGAGAAGCCATGAGGTGTGAGAAGCCACGAAGTGCAGGACTGGTGAAATTACACTGATGAGTGTAAGGGTTCCTCTTTTGGTATATGTGCTCCCGAAGGGAGCATAAGGTTTCCTGAAAGGTATGTAGGTGGGCTGGAAAGAGTGCCATTTGCCCTACCTTGTGTGACTTTAAGCCTGTGTACTCTATGACGTCATGGTCTGCAGAAACGGCAGGAAAAATTGCATTGCCATTTTTATATTCTGCCTCTGATAGAGTGAATATTGGTAACACAGTGTTATTAGAAAAGTTACCATAATTTCTTTAGATATTGGTTTATTTGGAGCCATTGAAAGAAATCTAGAAAATATTCTAAATTTTTTACTATACTATAAAGATTCTGTAAAATTTCTTATGAATGGGAAAAACACATAGAAACAACAAAGAAGACATTTCTTTTGAGGCATTACTTACATTCATTAAAACATAAAAGTAGTAAGTGTACAGTTTAGTGACTTCTGACAGAGGTAAACATCCACGTACCCACTACCTCAGTCAAGATTTGGAACATGTTTATCTTTCCAGAAAGTTCCCTCATGTCCCTTTCAGGTCAAATGTTATTCTCTACTCTTCTGCTCTAAACCCCTACCTACCACCTATTTGATTTCTTTATCACAGAAGTTTTGTTTGTTGTGGAAATGCATATAAATAGAGCTGAGTAATATGTACTGTATCACTTTTGTCTTTGTTCACTCATGTTAATTTTGAGGTTCACTTCTCATTGCATTTATCAATAGTTTGCTCCTGTTTATTGCTGACTAACATAACATTGTAGAAATATGCTACAATTTGATTATACACTTGTCGATGGGTATTTAGTAGCCAGTTTATGGCTACAGTGAAAAAAGTTCTATAAATATTTACATGTAAATTTTCATTTCTCTTAGGTAAATACATAAGAGGAAGTCTATGACAGCTTTATAAGAAAGTGTCAAATCTTTTCACAGATATGTTGAACTATCGTATACCCCCATCGACAGTGTATGAGAATTCCAGTTATAGCACAATATCACTAATGATTGGTGATACTAATATTTTCGTTTTAACTGTTTCATTGAGTTTATAGTAGTACCTTTCTATGGTTTTGATTTGCATATCACAGTGCCTAATGATAATAAATGTCTTCTCTTGTTCTTACTAATCTTTTTAAAATTTTTTGCAGTATATTTTCAAGTACCATATTAAAAAGTGAGTTGTCTTTTTAATATTGATTTGTAGTAATTCTCTTTATCATCTGGATTCATGTTCTTTTCCATGGATTTATACATTGTAAATATGATCAGTCTGTGGCTTGCCTTTTCATTTTCTTAATGGAGTCCTTTGGTTAGCAGAAGTTTTTAATTTTGGTGAAGTCCAGTTTATCACTTTTTATTTATGGTTAATACTGTGAGTCTTGTTTAAAGAAATCTCTTCCCACTACAAGGTTAAAATATTTTTCTCAATACATTTCCTCCATACATTTTTATAGTTTTTCCTTTTATATTTAGGCCTGCAAATATCCAGCAAAGATATTTTTTGTTTACTACTTGTATAAAGAATTGTCAAAGACAGGAAAATGATTCATATAATAAAACAGCTCTTTGTGAAAATAATGGAATGCAAAACATATGTCCTAAAAATAAGTTACTCATGGTGGCTTATTAAATCGCAATCATCTATTAGTAAGCAAGTGATTTAGAACATCAGCTGCCTTTCATTCTGTTGGGAGAGTTTGCTAATTAATATACAACTCACTTTGTGATAATAAGGGAAAGATTATGTAGTGAATTCAGTTTTGTTAACAAAAGAATGTGCAGGTTTTTACATGCATTTCTTTTACACAGATGCATTTTGCAATTTGAAACAATTTTTTATCAATGGCATATTGTCTGTAGAAATAGGGTTTGGAAATCTGTTTCCTCAGCTTCTATGCAGAACGTCTCATCAGCCCTTTTCTTTTATGACTGACACGTTGGTGAACCCTGCAAGAGGTGCTGAGGCGGGTCTTCAGCAGCAGCAAAGCCAGCTGTCACAGAAGACCTCCCTCTCCAGATCCACACAGGGACTCATGACAAGCTCAGTTTGCAGATGGATATTCCCCTCTCCATTCCTCCTTCCCCCCATCACCATAGCTCTATCACAGGCTTCTGATGTACGAGAGTTAGAACATATAATTAGAAGGGCCCAGGATGCTTCCTGATAATTAAATGTAATTTTCTTACTAATTTTTAATCTGCATTAAAATTATGAATTAGTGGCTGCATCAGTCAGGATTCTACAGAGAAACCAGTATAATTGTGTATGTGTGTATTTGAATGTATGTTCAATATGCATATATATTCAAAATATACATATTTATGTGCATATGTATATGGGCATATAGACAGGTAGGTTTGTTATATGGAACTGGCTCATGACTGTGGGGCCTTCTGTACATGTTTGAGATCTGCAGGGCAGCTTGGCAAATTGGAAGCTTAGACAAGGTTTCTATGTTAAAATTTTGACACAAAATTTTTTTCTCTGAGGAGTTTCAGTTTTTGCTCTTAAGATCATTCACTCATTAAGCACATTACGGAGAGTAATCTTTAAAGACAAGTGATGATAGGTGCTAATCACATCTACAAAATACCTTCCCAGAAGCTTCTAGACTAGTGTTTGACTGACTAGTGATAGCTGAGACAAGCTAAGACATAAAATTTAACCTCCACAGTAACATGTGGGGGTCCTGGACTCTTAGGTTATTTTGAAACAGTATCTTTTATAATAAAGTCCAGTTTTTCAAAAATAATCCAAATAACCACAAATTTTATGATAAAGGACTAAATGTATTCAAAGGGTTGTATAATTAAAAAAAAAACCCTGCTTACTGAACATAAGAATGTCTACCATATTCATAAAGTTTCAGGTTAGTATCTCTGGAAATGATAAAGGGGGTTGCTTTTTCTTAATTCTGTATGGTAAGTATACATACTGTCAGCCTAAATTAAAACATAGAGATGATCCAAAGAAGAATCAGTTTATTTGGCAATGAACATGTCATGGCAACACCAGATGTTTTCTATGACTGATTATAGATGTGTCTGGGGAGATTAAGGTAAGGAGAAACTTAAAGGCAGGTGCAAGTTAATTTGAAATAGTTCACTGATTATAAGGGTATACCATAGGTAACCATGTGTGTACTGACATTTGTCAGGAAAGCAGGTGTGGACTGGCCGATGCTTCCTCATATAAGCAACCCTGACTGCCAGGTCATTATCAGGCAGTGATAATAGCCCCCCCTTCAAAGCCTGCCAACTTCATTTCATTAGAGTTTGATGTAAGTGACTGTTTTGATTCTGACAGCTTTTCACAATACCTAGTAGTGGATGAGCCAAGTCTTGTCTTGTCTCCTGGAAATAGAGCTGAAGATGGGGAATGCATAATGATGAAGCAGACTTCTGCTGCCTATCTTGATGTTCAAACTCATTCTCTCTTTGCCTCTGTCCCTGAGCTCTAAGGCTTCTCAATCTCCATTTTGTCTATGAAACCACCAATGATTCCTCTTACAAAATATCTTCCTTTAAAACTAAATACAGTTCCATGGGGGTAGCTGGGGGCCATCAGGGCATCTCCTTGGAATATTTTCTCTACTTTTACTCTTTAGGAGACTTTGTTCAATTTCAAGCCATCCTCTATTATCACTATGTGGACGCCTTGCAATTTATAATTCCAGCCCAGATTTTTTTTCTCTACTTCTACATGCTCAACTTTTTAATATAATATTGCCATTTGGTTGTCTGAAGGGGCCTACTACCTTAATATGTCTAAAAGAGAATTACTAATTTTTATTTAAACTTTTCACTTGAGTTCTCTTTACCTTCGTACATAGTATCAGGAACTATCTAGTTACACAGGCAAATATCTAAGCATTACCCATGATTCAGTTTTTTCTTCCCAGCAGGTGAAATCCATCACCAATTCTGCCTGCACATATTCTGATCTAACCATACTTCTCCATTAATATCACTCTGGTCCTAGCCACTGTAGCATATTACTAGGGATGAGTGAAATATTATCCTAACTTTTTTCTTTCTTTTGGTCTTGTCCTCCATCTTAGTATGTTTTATTCTACTATAACAGAATACCAGATACTGAGTAATTTGTAATCTACAGAAATTTATTGGCTCATGAGTCTGGAAGCTGGCAAATCCAAGATTGAAGGGTCAGCACCTGGCAAGGGACTTCTTGTTGCATTATGCTATGTTGGAAGAACATAAAGGGAGTGAGGAAGATCAAGACACAGATTTTGGATTCAAAGTCTCAGACCTTTTTATACTTCATATCAAACCCTTATGAAGATGGAGCCCTCATGACCCAAACGCCTCCCATTAGGCTTCACCTCCCAGCTTTGTTGCACTGAGGCTTAAATTTCCAGCACATTTTTTGGGAAGTCACATTCAACCAGCATGTCCACAAATCACATTCCAGTTGTCTGTTATTTTAGTAACTATTGGACTGTGACTTTTCCAGGTGGTAGAGGTGTGAGAAGATTACAGAGTCCACTCAAGCATGTAGAATTAGAGCAGAAGGTGATCATTATCTTCATGAACCAAATATATTTAAAACCTAATCTCTCAGACTTAGAGAGGAGGTCTAAACTTTCATCAGCTACCTCAAGAATCAGATTGTCTGGAGCTGAATGGTTAGGCTACCACATTTGGAGAGCATCAAAGTGTCAGCCATAAAGAGAATTCAGTGTATTCCTGCAAGGTTGTTTGTAAGACTCTTGCATAGGGCCTCAGGTATGGATCACTTTTCAGGGAACGAAGAACAAGCTAGGATATCAACTGGGGAAGTAACCCATTGTTCCTAGGGTATGCCATAATTGTTCTAATGAAAACATTAACATGTTCAACATTTAAAGAAAGTTAACATTTCTTTAATGTATAATCCTTTAACCCAAAAAAAAATGAGAATTTAGAAAAATTTAAGAGAATCAAAATTATAACAGTACTATTTATGTGCTAAAGAGTAATTTGTACATATTAACCATTTTAGATGTGGCATATGGTATTTAAAACTATTTGGGCTATTGAAATAATCAGCTTTGTAGTACCAATTAAAATATATATTTGATTTATTCACATAAACCTTGGATTTTAGCTTGAAATCTATGAATTTTGTGCACAATATTAGAAAATTCAAGCAAGCAAGTTTATCAACATATAGGAAATTCAGGCTATTAGGTTTATAAGTAGTACTTAAGTACTTGGGAAGGATTGTTCCACAATTGAAGCATGTAAAACCAGGATTAGAATATATTAAAGTTTTTCAATAGATTAACATAGTAGAGAGTATAATCAACTACACTGGTATTGGGAAGAATTAAATATCAATAATTAAAAATTTTGGTAGTTTTATAAGAATATAATTAATGAATTTAAAGCTTTAGAACTAGTGTTTAAGTTGCAAATGGTAATGAATTAGTTATTTCCTAAGCATCAAAGGTAATTTAAAAATTTTATTTGTAAAAACTAATAAAAGAAAATGCAAACCCTACTCATTGACATTTAATATCTAACTTTACTATGTTTGAAAAGTCAGAAATCTCCCAAGGATTATGATTAGGCTGTAGTTAGTACCTATGTGTACTAACAAGAAGACTCACTAAAATGGCCCCTCACACAACAAAGTCATTTGGAAGGACAGATATTTACAATAATTGATGAAGCAGGTTTCTTAAAAGTTTGATTACTGCTTATGATCAGCAAATGTTCAGAAATACTGAGTTTGAGGTTTGTGGTGTCTTGCTATACTATTAAAAAGTGCTTTTTCAAACAATGAGAAAGTAAAAGTTCATTTAATTCACCCAGTAACATACAAAGAAGGCATTGTTATTCTCTCGGTTGTCCAGGTGAGGAAGGAGAGGTACGTGATATTTATAGGACTTACTAAGGCAAAAAGAATGATCAAAATACATGGTGAATGTTTAAATTTTTTAAAAATACTATAGTAATAGGAAAGACTATGAACAAAACCTCGGTAGCACGGGAAGTAGCAGAAAGAATCAACAACTGGGATTTCCTCTTATAAAGCTTCTGCCCAGCAAGAGAAACCACCCATAGAACAAGAAAATAATCTATGATTTGGGAGAAAATTTTACCAGCTCTTCCGCAGACAGAGGACTACTATCTAGAATATATAAAGAACTTTAAAAAATTTGGCTACTCAAATTTAAAGACCCAATCCCAAAATAGGCATCTGGAATGAGCAGACATTTTTCAGATGAAAAAGTAAAAGTACTGGTCATTTGAAAGAGGAAGATAAAAACAACACTGAGATTCCATCTCACTCCAGAGAGAGTGGCTGTTGTCAAGAAATCAACCAACAACAAATGCTGTCAGGGCTGTGAAGAGAAAGGAACACTTCTTTACTGTTGATGGAAATGTAGACTGGTACAACCACTATGGAAATTAGTGTGGAGATTCTTTAAAAAACTAGGATTATGGGGCCGGAGATTTAGCTCAGTGGTTCCAGCGCCTGCCTCACAAGCCCAAGGTCTTGAGTTCAATCTCCAGTAACCACATACAATGCTGGGCGTGGTGACTCACACCCACCAGCAATCAGTGCCACATACCACAATGCTGGGCGTGGTGGCTCACGCCTGTCATCCCAGCACTCGGGAGGCAGAGGCAGGAGGATTGCTGAGTTTGAGGCTTGCCTGGGCTACATAGTGAGCTGAGGGCCAGCCTGAACTACAAAGCGAGACCCTGTCTCAAAAAAAAAAAAACACAAACAAACAAAACTAGGATTAGTGGTTCCATTTGATCCTGCTACTTGCCTGTTGTGTATATACACAAAAGCATTAAAAGCATCATACCATACTGACATATGCACACCCCTGTTTCTAGCAACTTAGTTTGTAATAGCAGAATATTGGAAACAGCCTAAATGCCTATCAGCTGGAGACCAGATAAAGTAGATGTGGTTTAAAAAAATAAAATAAAATGGAGTATTACTCAGCCACAAAGAATAACAAATTAGAGACATTTATACTCAAATGGATGCACCTTGAGGCTATACTCATAAATGAAATAAATAGGACACAGATGTGTAAATACCATACTATGTCTCTAGTATGAGAAACTTAAGGTGTAAGTGAGGTCCAGAACGTGTGATAAGTATTGTGAAATAGAAAATGTTCAAAGGGGAAGGGGAGAGGGGGGAAGGGCAGGGGAAAACAAAGGAAAAAAATTTGATGGTAAATTTAAAAAATGGAAACAAAACGTGTATAGGGGTGGAGGCTGCAGGAAGGACAGGGGAATGGGAAAGATGAGAATCAAGATACATCATGTATAGATACAAATTCTCAATGATGAGTGTGATCATAATGTATAGCTAAAATATATCAATAAACTCAAAGAAAAAAAGTCAAAAGTATTATAGTAAAAGACACATTGCCATTAATCCAGTGGAAAACACTGCTCCTTGTTTGAACCAACCATCACACTTGTCACTTTCTGTAGCAGTTCTGGAAGTCCTCTTTCCTGAGTGTCTTTAAGAGATGTGACCAAAAATTAGTTGAGTGCTACTGCTGAGTGCCATCCAATGGAAAGCCAGGCTTTAAAGACCTTACAGTGTGTCCTTATCTGCTTTATTCACTGGATCTGGCACTGTGAAACTTCTAGCTCTTCCCAAAGTCCAAATGGTCATGAAAGGTAAACATTTCGAATCAACTGAGAGCATCAAGGCAACCAGCCATGACAGTACAACTGAAGAAACTCAAAAATGAGGAGTGCCAGAACAACTTCAGGAAAGACAATGGGATAGATGTGTTTAAAGTGAGAGGGTGGATTTCAAGGGGGATTAGTGGCGAAGCATTGTTTACTGTAACAATTTTAAAAAGTTAAACTATCTGGGTGAATATATCTCATTCAAGGTGTATGAAACAAAAATACAGATTAGTTACTATGACCGTATAATATTACTATGCTTTGATCCTTTCAAAGCTCTTGTTGGAATTTAATCTCTGTTGTGAGCTATTAAGACAGAGGGAACTCTCTCTGACTATGATGTTTAGACATAGGGCCTTTGAGAGATGATTAGAATTAGGCAAAACCATCAGAGAAGAAGCCCACGATTGAATATTGGTGCCTTTGATGAAAAGGGAGAGAGACCAAGACAAATATGTGTGCTTCTTGTCTTATGCAAAGCCCTGTTTGGCCTCAGGACTGTGCTAGTAAGAAGAGCATTACTACATGTGGTCCCTTGACCTGTGACCTACAGAAAAATGAGCTGAAATAAGTCTTTTTGTAGCTTATTCTGTCGTCTTGCATTATAAGCAATAGAAAATGCAGTAATAGAATTCCTGAACACTTGAACATCCCTCTTGGGAAAACTTGTTTGGTCTTTGAAATCTAGTTCTAGCTCTCAGCCTGACTTTTCCAGTCTCCTTCTGCTAGTGCTTTCCCATTCTACCACCCTTCCTCTACAGGAGATTAAGTCTATAATCTGTCTCCATCTAGTAAACTATTCTGTTTTCAGCTCTGTATTTTAAAATTACTATTTTCATTTATTGTTGTGCCTTTTGCCTCAGTATGAAAATAATTCAAGCATTGAAGAAGCAAGTGGACAGATACTTGTGTAGTAAAGATGTTCTTAAAACCAAAGATAATCTGCCGGGCGTGGTGGCTTACGCCTGTAATCCCAGAACTCGGGAGGCAGAGGCACTCGGGAAGCAGAGGCAGGAGGATTGCTGAGTTCGAGGCTTGCCTGGGCTACATAGTGAGCTCAGGGCCAGCCTGAACTAAAAAGTGAGACCCTGTCTCAAAAAAAAAAAAAAAATCAAAGATAATCCTTTGTTTCTATTGAGATTCTGTTTCAGCTGGTCCTAAAGACCTATTCTGGATCTTGTCAAAGTGAGAAGGGCTTCCACTGCTTAATCTAGGAGCAAGCACTGTATTGTCTTTGCTGTTGTTTTATTCCTTGTTTGAGGGTTTAAAATGTCTACAAATATTTGACTTTTTTCTTCCAAAAAAAAGCTGCTCGTAGTTCCTCTTCCCCTAGAGTGTGAGCCTGTCCTACTGACTTGTTTGTAATAAACAAGATAAGATGGAAGTAATAACACATGATTTCAGAGACTACTTCCCAAAAGCACTGTGGCTATCCTAGCTTTTTCTTGAATTACTCACGTTGGAGGGAGCCAGGTGCCATGTCATTAGGGCGTGGTATGAAAAGGTCTGTGTGATTGGGAAGTGAGGCCTTCTGTCAGTAGACAGCTTCACCTTGTCTGCCACATAATGCATTTTAGAAGTGGATCTTTCAAAATGCCATGATGGAAATTTCATGAGATCCTGAAATAGAACTACTCAGCTTAATTGCTTTACCTCCAAAAGGCTAATAAATGTTTATTGTTTTAAGTTGCCAAATTTTAAGGTAATATTTTGTTTTGGTGAATGTCTAATACACCTTCCTTGGTTGAATCTCAGTTTGTACTTCTCCACATTCTCCCTCTTATGTAACTGCTCACATTGATTCATGGAAGGGTCCTGAGAATATATTTGGGTTTTTCTTATTTCCTTTGAACATTTCATATTTAAGATAATGGCTATACCACCAGCATCATTATTTGGATTGTTTCTAATATTGTCCATATTACATTTCCTTCTCATATCAAAGCTGTGAACAATGAAGCATATTATTGCTTTGCTCTTTCTCATTCCTCAAAATGAATTCCTGTAATTTTGAGTAGATTTAATGTATTGTGGCTATTCCACATTCTACTGGACATTATGAATTTCTGCACATAATTTCATTTTAATAAAGTCCCTTGAACATGCAAGGACATATCCTTCCTACCTTGTGATCTGTGGCTAAAAAGATGAGCAGATGTACTCCATGCTAAATGCTAAAACTTAGATCAGTAGTCCTCCAACCTGTGTACATGTCCAAACCACTTGGGGAGTTTCATGAACCCACACAAAAACCAGATCTCTCTTAGGTAGACACAGATTCTGCATATTTGAAAAAGACTATGTGCATCTATTGGACAGTTCACTGTCTGTGGACAGATTGGGGAACCATTGTTTTGGATAACACCCAGTCAAGAATTTGGTTCTTCAATATAAAAAAAGGAAAGAAAGAACAAAAGAAAGAAAGCAAAGAAAGAAAGGTTGGTGCTGGTGCTTCTGCTACTGTTTAGCCATGCCATCTAGTAAAGTCACCTCCTCTCTAGGCACTCATTTTCTAGACTAGAGCAGTGATTTAAAGCCTTGGTTATGACTTTAGAGAGCTGTAAATACACTGATTCCTCAGTCTCACTCCCTTAGATTCTAACAAAATTGTTTTGTGGTGTGCTCTGGTCATCAGAATTTTATAAAGTACCCCTTGGTGGCTCTAATTGTGCGGTCATGATTGAGAACTAGGATGTAAATAATTGCCAAGACTTTTTCCAGTTCTGTTCTTGCTTTGAATACTTGTGATTTGGGTTGCCACAATCCACAGTCGTAACACATTTTATAGTTATAAAGATAAAGAATTCTCAAACTACAGAGTTGACTCTTGACATAAATAGAGCATTATTCATGAGTTTTTTATTTTTATGAAAATAAGAATGAAGTTTGGTCCAGGCTTCCTGCATGTTAGCATGTACTCAGCACTGGACCCACCTTGGTCATAAATGGAAGCCTACTGCAAGTTTCCCATTTCAGAGAGAGAAAATAGGCTCACTTGTTGGAAATGCAGTCTCAGACCCCTAGATCTACTGAAGCAAGATCTGCTCTTTTAACAAGATTTTCAGGTGACTTATGCATACTAAGGCCTAAGAAGCTGCTCTGCAGAAGCAGAGGGGGGTATACCTTTCCCACTCAGTCACATGGAAATGAGAAGAGAGTGAGGCTACTCAACGATCTCAAAGCTACTTTAATCTTTTTCAAAATAAAGTATCCAAATTTTGACATTTTAACTCCTTTTAGCAATGGAACAACATGTAGGGAAGAGCTGCTGCTTGAAATTCTTGCTCTGACAGCAGGTGGCTCCCAGAAGAGAAGGGAGGTTTATTTGCCTTCCCTTGTTTCCTGTTAGGTCCTCCCATGTGCTGTGTAGGGGAGCAGTAGGATTTTTAGGGAAGCCTTAAAGTCTTCTCTACCAGGATTTCTTAAACTTGAGCATGCACCAGAATCAACTAGAGGGTTTGTGAGTGAACAGGTTGTGGTATGAATCACAGAGTTCCTGTTAGGCATGAATATTTGTACTTTTTGCAAGTTCCTAGGTGACCCTTGGCAACACTCGCTATGCAATGTGTGTGGTCTACAATGGCAGTCGAATCTGCATCACCTAGGAGCTTATTAAAAAAGTAGACTACTGTAGATGTTCAGCCCCGTGGCTGCCGCTTCCCCCTCGACCAGCAAGGAAGACGCGACCGCGAACTCTTCTTTCTGCTGTTTTATTCAGGATCCTTTGCTCGAGCAAAAACAAAAAAGCTCTCCTTCACAGGTCTCTCCCAGTATATATATATACATAGTCATCAGCCAATGCCTGAAGGACACGTGGCATTCTGGGATAGGCGGCTATACAGCGGAAGCGAACTGGCTGATCAGGCAATGCCTAAATATAGACTTGTTTTTCAGCGGATATAGACCACTTGACCTACTTCCTCAGCGCCATCTTTTGGGCGCGGTTGCCCTTTGGCTCTCCACAGTTCCCCC
>PVIC010040112.1:0-16809 GCA_004025085.1 Thryonomys swinderianus | reverse complement strand
CAGGAGGACTGCTGAGTTCGAGGTTTGCCTGGGCTACATAGTGAGCTGAGGGCCAGCCTGAACTACAAAGCGAGACCCTGTCTCAAAAAAAAAAACTAGAAACCAAAAGTTTAATTTTTTAAATTAATATGGTACAAAAGAATCACAACATCGACTATGAAAAATACAAATGAAGGGAAATCAACTAGGAGAAACAAGAATATTGAAAGAAACGTTAATGTTTTCAAATTCTGAGCATTAAAGTCAATCAAGGAAAAGAGACCCTTAGCTAACCAACATTCTATTACAACTCTTCTCTTGGGGACATTTACCACATTATGTTGCATCTCCTTCCTCCCAAAATGAATCCCTCCAAAGAGCTACCTCTCACCAGTTGCTTTCTTCACCATTTCCCTTCATTTCTACTTAAGATTAATTTCCCTACTCATCAGACTAAACAAAAAAGGATAAATCCTTAAGTAGAACATAAGCTGAAAACACCACAGAAAGGAATATTCCTTTGAGAATATAACAGGAACGACAGTATGTGAAATGCTGAGAAAGAACTATACAAATGACAACTCTTTCTAGACTTTTTCTTGTTTATACCTCATAGCCAAAATGATGTCGTATTACTCCCCAAGGAAAAATGATTCATATAGGTTTCAGTTGAACACCTAAATAACAGTATCAAAAATTCCCAATGAAATATTTAAAAACATGAAATAAGGATAAATGCATAAAACAAGAGCATTTGAATAGTACTTGCCTGCTTTCGCGGAGTTTCTGGATATACTTATATTTATCAGTCAATAAGCCATTGGATGTAATCACTGCCTAAAAGTAGATGTCACAAGATATTTCTTTAGTAGCCAACACTTTAATCCTACAAACATGGGCTCATTGGTGCAGACAGCTAGCAGAGTGAAAGAGAACTAAAGAATCGGAGACAGAGAACGGGTAAAGGAATGAGGATAATTAAGACAGTAGTGGAAAAAAGTACATTCACGGAAAGAAATTCTTATAACTTACATCTCGCACCACAGGAGAAAAATTCTGACTTTCAAGAGGCTGGGACGCATCAGATAATAACTGAAAGGAAAAAAAGATGGTTGGTAAGAGATGACGTCAAAAAGGAGCATAAAAGTCAAACTTATTTAAGAAACAGTTTTCTAGGGCCGGAGGGTTAGCTCAGTGGTTCCGGCGCCTGCCTCACAAGCGCAAGGTCCTGAGTTCGATCCCCGGAAACCACATAGAATGCTGGGCGTGGAGACACGCCCACCAACAATCAACGCCGCATACCACAATGCCGGACATGGTGGCTCACGCCTGTAATCCCAGCACTCGGGAGGCAGAGACAGGAGGATTGCTGAGTTCGCGGCGGCTTGCCTGGGCACCATAGTGAGCTCAGGGCCAGCCTGAACTACAAAGCGAGACCATGTCTCAAAAAGAAAAAAAAAAAAAAAAAAAGAAATAGTTTTCTAAAGATCATTGAATAAAAATAAATATCATTGAATATAAATAATTGCTAGTAGAAATGTGCTATAGGCAATCTATTCAGCTCCCAAAAGTTAGCGATTCCCTGAAAGTTTCAATTCTAAAACTACTAAAACACAAAAAAGCTTATTTTCCCCAACCAGTTAAATGCATCACATGAGCATGCTGTAAGTACACAAGCTCCAGACCCAGTGCTCTCCCTGAGAGTTTCTGCTTCATTCCCAAGATTTAAGCTGTTTCACTGGATGGAGAGAATGGGTTTCTCTATTCAACAAGTCTGTCAGTCCCATGGTAAAAGTCTCTGTCGGATCAGCATTAATTCTATGTGAAGGCATGTTGACAACTTCATGGTACTGGCAAAGTAACAGACCCGAGGACCAGTGGAGTAGATTAGAAGAACCAGAAACAACTCCGGATTCACTAAGCCACCTTATATTTTACAAAAGAGCCAAACATCCTTAATGGAGGAAAGACAGCCTCTTTAACAAATGGTGCTGGGACAACTGGGAATTAACCTGCCAAAATCTAAAGCTAGACCTATCTCTTTCACTGTGTACTAAACTAAAATCACAATGGATAAGAGACTTAAACATCAAAACAGAAATGGTAAACCTACAAAACAGGTTGGGTAAAACCCTTGGAGACATTGGCTTAGGCAGAGACTTTATGAACAAAACCTCTATAGCAGGAGAACTAGCAGAAAGAATCAACAAATGGGATATCCTACTAAAAGCTTCTACACAGCAAAAGAAACCACTGGCATCACGAAAAGACAACCACAACATGGGAAAAAATCTTTCCTAGCTGTTTCTCAGACAAAGGGCTACTATCTAGAATATATACAGAACTTAAACAAACCAATTCCCCCAAGTTTAAAGACCCAATTCAAAAATGGGCATCTGAAATGAACAGACACTTCTCAGAGGCAGAAGTCAAAGCAGCCAAGAAGCATATGAAGAAATGTTCAACATCATTGGTCATTCGAGAGAACATCATATAAAGAATAATTAAAAGAATCTGTCACTGGCAAGTCTGTAACATGGCTATTACTAAATTAATTCCATTTGTAGGGAAATGATAACAAAGGGACATGAGTGAAAAGCATCAAAAATGGTAAACATGTTTGCCATTAATAATTTACTATTACTTTTTTTCTATCTCTACAATGTCAAGCACTGAGACATATATAATTACAGAATATTCAAAATAGATCTCATTAAGGTTGAAATGTGTTACACAACCACCTCATTTTACAGATGTGACGTGAGGTTCAAAAAGGAAACGGGTTTCCTGCTCAGGCCCTTGAAGCACTCTCATGCCCCCTGGAAACCTGGCATTCCTTTTTTTTTTTTTTTTTTTTTTGAGACAGGGTCTCGCTTTGTAGTTCAGGCTGGCCCTGAGCTCACTATGTATCCCAGGCAAGCCTCGAACTCAGCAGTCCTTCCGTCTCTGCCTCCCGAGTGCTGGATTTACAGGCGTGAGCCACCACACCCGGCACTGTGGTATGTGGTATTGATGGCTGGTGGGCATGAGTCACCACGCCCAGCATTGTATGTGGTTACCGGGATTAAGCTCAGGACTTTACAGTTGCTAGGCAGGCGCCAGAACCACTGAGCTAAATCTCCAGCCCAACCAGGCATTCTTACTCTTCTGTGCTATTTTAATCCCTCAGCACCAGCTCCAGACCCCCGCACTACACGGCCCCACATCACCACCCATCTCGGCTTTTGTTTCTCTTTCTTAACCTCTAAAATGGGCTTAACAGTGCTGACTACCTGACAGGGTTCTCATGAATATTCGAAACTGAGGCCCATCAAGAGCTCTGAACACTGGGACATGGCAGACACTGTATTGCATCAAACTACCGCAGAGCCTGAGACCTGCGTTTTCTAAAGCCTGTGGCAGCTTCTTGCTGGGTATTCCAAAAGGGAAACAAAGAGTCAAAATAGAAAATTATTTGAAAGAAAATACTACTGTTGTATCTGTGCACTACAAACTCTGATAGGCTGTTTTAATTTCCTTTAACTAAAAGTATTCTCTAAAGTTTCCTGTGATTTCTTTTTGACCCATGGACTATTCAAAGGAGACAGCCCCTGACCATTAGTGTGAGAGAATCTGGGACAGTGTATGAGAAAAAGAGCAGGAGATACTATTCCTAACTTTGGAATCACTGCCAGGGCAGAGAGCCATTAGCAATAAAAATAAGGTACAACGGGGCCGGAGATTTAGCTCAGTGGTTCCGGCACCTACCTCACAAGCGCAAGGTCCTGAGTTCGATCCCGGTAACCACATACAATGTTGGACACGGTGACTCACTCCCACCAGCCATCAATACCACATACCACAGTGCCAGGCATGGTGGCTCACGCCTGTAATCCCAGCACTCGGGAGGCAGAGGCAGGAGGATTGCTGAGTTCCAGGCTTGTCTGGGCTACATAGTGAGCTCAGGGCCAGCCTGAAGTACAAAGCAAGACCCTGTCTCAAAAAAAAACAAAACAAAACAAAAAAGATAAGGTAAGATGGGTACAAACCCAAGCTATACACTGAAGTAAGAAGAAATTTTTGAGTAAGAAAATTGAATTTAGATAATATGATAGTTCAGTAGACAATCATTGATTACAGGAGAAAAATACATGATCTCAACATTTAGAAAACTCCCACTTCAATCATCAGTAGTCATTAACATCTCATAAATTAATCTATATTTTGAGTTTTCAACTCTGTTCATCCTAGGAAAGAAAGAATGACTCCACACCCATATACCTGGCCAGCAACTTGGCCAGAAAATTGCAAAGTAAAGCTTATCTTACATGCATGAACATTCTTAACAAAATACATGCACAAAGAAATGAATGTGTTTCCCATTGAACAGCTAAGTAGTAATATATTCATATTTCCTATGAGACAAAGAAACAGCTGAGGTAGAATAAAAGTGTATCAGCAACTATTTTAGAAAAGGGCTGGTGTTTCATTTTACAACAGATTTCTTACATACAGAAGACCAGAACATTGAGAAGATCATTTCATAACACTATTTAAGACCATAGAGTTGCTGCTGATACTACCTGTCTACTCACCATTTCTTCAACGTACGGATAGAGCATATCTCCAAAGCACTCCGTAGCTTCAATCGGGAGCTGCGCTGGCAGATTGTCAATGGAACACATCAGAATCCCAGAGCCTTCCACACTAGGAGAAGCAATGTGCCTTAGTCAGATACATAAAAGTTACCATAATGAGGGGTAAAGAAAAAATGTGATGATAATAAAAAAGGGAAACAAAGCTTATGTATTCAGGGGGTGGGGGTTGTGGGGTGGGTAGAGGAACTGGAAAAACTGAGAATTAAATTGTGTCATATACTGGTACAAATTCCCAATATTAAGTGTGATCATCATGATGTGTATGTACAATGTACCAATAAAGTTTTCAAAAAAGTTACTGTAAGCTCTAACTTGTCCTGATGTTTACTCCATTATATTTTCTTTGTAATTTTGTACAAAGATATACTGTATAAGAACATAGAACTTTTCAAACAAAGCCTTTTCCTTCTTCAGTAACTCATCTCTCAGTTAAGTATAAATATTTGTACTGTGGGGTTCAAATTTGCATGTGATTTTCCTACCAAAATTTTTAGTGTTTGAGCATATCCCTCCCAATTTCTGCACTTTTATAAAGAGGTGAAATCTTGATTGCTTTTTATGAGTATATAGAGGTTATGGAACAAAATTTTTATTATTCATTTGTCACCATATAACAGGTTCAACAAACTCACCTGTCATGAATAATATGCTGGTCTGCGTCATACATGCAGAAGGGGTGCTCTATTGTGGTGCACTCAGTCATGAAGTCTATGGAGCCTCCTGTGTCAGCTGAGATGTCACAGATGGCCACCAACCTGAAACAGTACCAATATTTAGACGAAGGGATTCTGATGAAAAGGGCTCAGAACAGTTTTCAGTGCGGAAGCCAAATATTTCCTGTGCTCTCGGGCTTTTTTTTTTTTTTTTTTTGAGACAGGGTCTTGCTTTGTAGTTCAGGCTGGCTCTGAGCTCACTATGTAACCCAGGAAAGCCTCGAACTCAACAATCCTCCTGTCTCTGCCTCCCGTATGCTGGGATTACAGGCATGAGCCACCACACCCGGCTCTGGGGCTTTTTTCCATATAGATCTGTCTTCAGGACACTGAGTCTTTCTGAGATACTCACTATGAATTTTAGAGTTCATGAGAAAAAAGGGAAGTAATAGAAAGGAAAGAAAAGAGGCAGAAATGGAGAAAGGAAGAAAGGAAGCAGAATAGAAAATCTTTTCCTGAGAAATCATTGACAGAAAATGGTTAGTCACTCTGGGTCTGGGAGGGCAGCTCTGTGTTGGAAGATTCATTGAACATGTGCGAGGATCTTGCTTTGATCCCCAGAACTGAAAAAAGAAAAAGTTAACTTTGTTAGCTGTCTCTAAATGACACACAAAGTTTCAGTTATACTCCTCCACAGGGCCGAGCACACTGGACACTCCTGGGTTCTGCATTTATGGATTCAACTGAGTGCCAAAAAATATTTTAACATCACATCTGCACTGAATATGTAGACTTTTTTCCTTGTAATTATTACCTAAACAATATAACCTAACAACTATTTACATCCTAAGAGGTACTAGAAGTAATTTAGACATGATTTGATGCACTCAGGAGGATATGCATATGTTATATCCCAATACAGCCCTATTTTATATAAACAAATTGAGCATATGGAAATATTTTAAAAATTAAAGATTAATTCTTTCACCAGATTCCTAAATTTAACCCCTTACTATCCTCTAACCTACCTACTTAAAGAGTAAAACAGTTAAGCAAAATTTGAAACTCACAAAATTCTTTTTACTTAAAACTTTTGCTGTCCATCAGTCAGCTTTCCTGTTGCCCTATCCACAAAAGTCTGCATCTAGCAGCTGTAAGCCTCAAGACTGGTCACAATTTTCCTGGACAACCTCCAGTTATCACATGGCTACATAAACTACACTCGGACTTCCTTGTCTCATTGCATGGGCCAAACTGGACTGGAGGTTCTGTATGGACCACACACCATTCCCATCACTTAAATTCGCGCTCTCCCCGCTCCTCCTTTTAACACTTTGCAAAGATTAGAGAGCCAGCCACTAGGCAATTGCGTCTATGCTCGCTGAGGAGGAAGCGGCCCATTTCAATGATCATCAAGGTACCCTCAAAGTTGTTTCTTGGCTTTTAGATAGGTCCCTCCAGGGAAACTTTCAAGGAACCAGCCCGAATGACCAAGCCATACCAATCCATGCTTTTGGGTGGCTAGATTAAATTTTGCTCATCATAATGCTAAACTTTCTATGCAGAAAGATTCCCATTCACCATTTTAAAACATGAGACATATGAAGAAGTGTTACCTTGAACATGGTACCAACTCTTTCCTACGTGAATATGAATGTTTCCTCAAAAAAGCCTCCATGTTTCTTTGCTCAGAGACACTGCTTAAGGAAACATCTTGTGCTCTTCTGACTTGCTGTGCGAAGTAAACCTTTCTTCATTCTTTTGGGCCCCAGTTACCTGTCAGCTTTGCATCCACCAAATGGCAAAAATCGTCATGTTTGGTTACAAGTGCTTCCAGTTTCTTCTAAACTCCTGGGCTAGTTTTGCCCCCAGTATTCCTTTGACATAAACTCAAGGTCAGCTACACACCTGGGAGCAGAACTCATACCTCTGTCCCTCAGCTTAGCAGCATGTCAGGCAAACAAAGCATTCCATGAACACTTACTGATTAATTCACTCATTTAACATAATAATTATGGGAATGCCCATTCCTATATCAAGCAATATACCAGTCGCTTGTGGCCAAGAAAAACAGGAGCTCTAATTTGAAGGTTATTAAGTTCTAGCCACAGAGAAGAGAATGGTAAAGAGAGGAAAATAAATAATCATGAACTGAGGAAAAACACCCTAACAAACTAGAGAGAACTGGAAATGCGGAAGCAGGAGAAGACTTCTCTGGAGAGGCTGCTTCGGGGCTTTTTGTGGATTCACAGAAATCAGGAAAGGGTTGAAAGGGAAAGAGAGGGTTAAGTATACCAAATGCTACCCACAGCTGAATCAGACCATCATTAACAATCAAGAGCCCTGACATACAGAAATGTTACACTCCATGACCCCTGACTATGTATGGTGCTGAAAACTGGCATCAGTGCTGAAGCAAAGCCCTTACTTGTGTGGTAACTCGGGGCAGCCTTCAACAGCAGCAAAGGAGGACTTGACTGGAGCCAGGAGATTCTGAGCATCGTGGCGGGTTAATAGGCGAGGGGTATTTTGTTCCCAGTAGATGCCATTAATTAAGCAGGTTGTATAGGGAGCAATCTGTAAGGCAAATTCCACGTTCAACAAGATGGGAGACAGTCTGTTGCACAACAGTGTCCTGAAAGAACTACCCAGAAAGTCCACAAGCAACAATTACTTTTACTTCTAATAGATGTCTTATTGTCCAGCTCAATGGCTCTCTCTTGAGCCAAAATTGTCCAGGGTAAAAGAATCGCATAATAGAGAAACATATGAATACAACAAATATATTGTCGTTTCATAGGATAATGCATAGCAAAGAAAAGAAAAGAAAGAGAATCTGCTTTCATGGAATTGTTACACTTCCAGCTCAAATACCAGGACTATGTGATCTAAGTCATGTTACCTCAATTTTTCTGCGCTCTACTTTTCTTACCTACCAGAAGGGGACAATTCACACTCCGTTCCTTAAAAAGAATCCTGTGAAGATTGAATCAGATAACATCTGCAAGCCCCACGCACACTTAGTAATTAGGTCATTATAAGTTTGCTGAATGTGTCTTAGCTCCAGTGCTTCTGCAATTGGGGATAAGAGAATGGATGGAAATTTACTAACTCAAACTTTTTGAGCTTGAAATTAGGTTCATAGCTTCTGTTCCTTGAGTATCTCAAGCATTCTCAAGCTGAATGTAAGAGTTCTTCTCTAGAACATGCCACACTAGCTAAATTTTATACCAGAGTCTAAAAGTGACACATTGTTCAAACACATTTAAAATTAAGGTGTTCCTTTTCACAAAAAAGTGTGCATTTTCCTTACACTTAGATTTTTCATTCGTTGATTTATTTTGAGGATTATTGCATAACTAATGGCCACTGGTGCACAAATAAATTGTAGGTTTTGTAAAATAAGGCCAATATAGTCCATTAGAAGGACTGGGATCATGTGCAACGCTTTCTTTGAACACTGGGCACAAGTCTGTGCCTCCTTAACTGCTGCTCTTTCCTCCAGGCCCCCGTACTGAGTGAGGTGCATTTCAGGAAGGCTGCACTCATGATTTGGATGTTAAATTCCTCACCCCACCCAAAACAATGCCCACATGTTCAAGGCTTGGTTCCCGGCCTGTGACACCAGCTGGAAATGGTGGAAACTGTAAAGGTGAGACCTAGTGGGAAGTCTTCCAGTCACTGGGAGTGTCTGCTTCAAGGGGACATCAGGACCATTGTCTCTTCTGCTCTCTCTCTTTTCCTCAATATAAGATGTTAGCGTTTCTACTATTGTTACATACAGGCTTTTCCAGAAATCAGAACAGTGGGGCTACTCCATCTTTGGAATTAAACTTCCAAAACTGTAAGCTAATTGTATTTTTTTTCTTTCTGAAGTAAGTTACCTAGAGTATTTTGTACCAATCAAGGAGTAATAATGCAACTCTGACTAATACAAATAATTGGAACTGGACAAATGGATTGCTACTATTGAACTATTGCTACTATTGAACCTGAAAGTGTTTAGGTACCACTGGAACTTGTTGACTGGCAAAGGCTGAAAGAATTTAGAGGAGCAGGCTAGGGAAAAGCATATAATGTTTTTAAATGGATCATTGTTGGGTCATTGTGGCTCCTATCTAGATTTCATATGAAAACCTGAGAAGCCGGGCAAGTTTCCTGCAGAGTTGAAGCACTTTGAGGGAGTCCTGAGGGGTGATCCCTCCTGGCATTGTAGGCTGAGCACAAAGGGGAGTCCAGAAAGGTAAAGCAGCACCCACTGGGGAAAGCTGCCAACACCATGGCATAGACGGCAAGAAGGCTGCAAGCATCAGTGAGCAGCCCCAAGAGAGACCGCATAGATAAGCTGCCAAAATCCTGGGGGCCCAACTGTGCACAAGACTGGGATTTGGAGCTTTAGGATTTAATATCTGCCTTCTGGACTTTGGTCTTGTTTGGGGCCAGTCATCCCACTGCACCTCCTTTTGCCCTCCTTTGAGAATGGAATGTGCTCACCCTAGGATGTCTTGCCCTTACTACCTTGGAACTATGTGACCTGTCTCTTACGGGGATCCTCCGTTCCCACCTGGAAGAGTTTGCCTTGAGTTTTTGTTGAGACCCTGGACTTTTAAAAATGCTGGCTGAGTTAAGACTTTGGGATTTGGGGGAACTGAACACTACCATGCTGTGCGGGGGTGAGAGAAGGGACAAAATGCTATAGTGTAAATACAGTTTATCACCCTGAGCTCCTGCAGGAGTTTAACTCTAAAAATCTCTATACTGACGGTATTTAGAGGGTAGAAATTGAATCCAGCTCTGCTGTTTGAAGATGGGACCTTTCAGAAGTTATCAGACTAGACCTAATCATCAGAATGGAGTCCCCAAGATTATATCCTGGTGATGTATGGAGAGGGAAAGAGACTACAGAGACAGAGACACACATGCACTCCTACCATGACAAAACCTTCCAGCCTCCAAGACCCTGAGCCTAACAAATCTCTTTTTCTAATACTCTGTGTCACATAATTTTTATTGGGGGAAAGGCCAACTAATACACTGGCCAAGGCATGACTGCAATTTGTGGCTACAAGAAGAATAAATCTATGTTAAGATCAAACCTATATACATTTTGTCTGCCAACAGTGCTAACTGCTCACAGAATGTACAGAAAGTAGCATTCCACGGGAAACAGTTTAGAGGAATCAGATGCGTGCAGAACTGAAATAGACGAAAGAGTGAAGAAAAGCACAACACAACCCTAACAAAGGCCACTACAAATACCAGAAAAAAACTCCTAAAACCCAAAGAATTCCCAAAAGTCAATATGAGTAAATTAAAACCACTGTAGACACAGTTTTCTCTAAAAATGGCCTCCTTACTGTGATACTTACATCAGAATTAAAGCGACTAATGTAGCGCTCAGGATATTTGTCATACTCTGCGGGATCGTACACACCATCTGTCTTCCTGACAAGATGATGATGGCGACTTAACACTGTCCCATACACTTTCCTGAGGTCTTGAAGAAAGAAAATTAGTAAATTAGATGACAAAGAAGAAAAACTTATAGTAATAGTGTTATAATACAAAACTCCTCAAAAACAGTCAAAGATAATATTGTTTCCACCTCTTACCTCCAGTTTTGGAAACTTCTTTTAATTCATGGGGTTCTACATATTCACAGGGTAGTTGATTAAAGACTTCTTGGGCTCCCTGTAAACAATGCAAGAGCAAAAACAAAAAATCAGTAGGAAAAGACCCAAAAGAGTTTCCTGTTAAGATTTCAGTTATCTTCTCCACAATTATATAGCACCACCTGCCCTACCCTGTGGCCAGGACAGCAGTTCAGAAATACAGATGATATCCACAGCCTGCAAATAGGGTTTGATTCCAGCCTGAAAGCACGCATTAGAAGTAACTTTGTAAGATGCTCAAAATAGAGACAAGAATTTGTTTAGAAATGTAGATACAATGACTCTATTTACTTTTCAGTCAACTGCAGAAAGTATTTCAAATGGCAAAACTATTTCTTACGGAAGAAAAAAATCAGATGCCTACCTCACAATGTAATGCTAACAGAGATGTCCTATTTGGAGAATTCCTTTCTTGCAGATCTGTTTTTCAATTTCAAGTTTATGTGAGAGATTACAAATGCATTCTTAAAACTACCCCAGGGCAAAATATTAATTCCAGTCCTGAGTTAATCTCCCTAATATCTTACTGGCAAAAAAAGATTTGACTCCATTGTGCTACACCTGCCTGGCAACCAGTTAGATTACTGATACAAAAAAAAAAAACAGGTACTCTTGAAATATGTGTATTGTAGAGTCACCTCTAATTTTTTGGACATCCCAGTGAAGAAGGAAGAACAGATAATCCTAAAAACACAGCTTTACACACTTTAGCTGAATTACCTCACGAAAAGAAGAAGGAAGACGTAGGGAGGGAATTGCAAGCCTCTGATAGCTTGGGATCAGTTCAAAGCAAAAAAGAATATTTGAACCAATATTGTTCTTTGATATAAGAAAAAATTCAAAAGAGTGCCAAAACTAGAGTGTCTATAAATTCTATTTGAAATATCTACAAAATGTCTATGTCTTCATGTTCTCAGGTGCTTTTGCAGAAGGAAGGAGGTGGAATTTACCTTAGATACGTTACCAGTCCCTGTGAACACAAATGTTAAGGGCCCTATGGACTTTGGCATTAGACCCAGAGATATTTCATAGCCGGCATCACGGACTGCTTGGATAGCCTGGCTGCTATTCCTATAGTTATGCGCCATTCCAAGATGCTGCAAGCAAGCAGGGACATACAATTCAGGTTAGTCCACCAGCTGAGATATTTTTTTCTATTCCTAAAAGTATGGTGTGTATTTTTAAACGAACAATGGAAATATCTCTCACCATAAAAGGTGTGTGATGTCCCAAAGCAAGAAGCCTTAAACCCATTCCATGTAAAATGTTGATCATTCCTATCATAGAGTCAGACCAATAGAAATATCATTAGTTTAGTGTAGATTAATATCAATGAATAAAATAAATCAACACCTAGGCACCAATCAAGAGAAACAATCAAATTGTCCCCTTCATCATTTTTTAACCATTTGGTGCGCTGAGGAAACACAAGCCAGTTTGCAGAGTCAGAAAGGATCTCCATAGATCCTACAGCCCCTGACTGTCAGGCATTAATTGGCCTTAGCCTACCTGTCTCCCACCTCCCTAACAGCTTTGGGCCCATCCTGTTGTCTAAGGTTAATTTCTCCACCTTGACTGTAGGTCCCAGCCCTCCCTGCACCTCCAAAGACCTCATTCTTGAATCTCTCTTACATCGTCTCTATTGGTTCATTTTTATCAATATTTACAGATGCCCCCATTTCTCCTATACACTAGCAAACAAAAACAAAGTTACCAGTGACCCTAAAGCTCTCCAGGTATTCAGTGAGCTAAATCACTAAACTTGTGGGACACCTTGCAGATTTTGACTTATCAGGAGTGAGTGGCAATACAGACCCCACACCCTTCGATGAAACATTCTCTTCACTCAACTTCCCTGATGGCAAAGACCCCATCCCACCTATTGACAGTCTCCTCTTTCTACATCATTCCTTTCATATTCCTCTCTCATGGTTCTATTCTGGGCTGTACTTCATCTCTGTATTTTTCTTCTGGAGTAATCTCATCTAACCTTAAGTTTTAGATATTCTTTGTATACAGGTGATGCCAAGTCTTTACCTTCAACACACACTTTTTTCTTTGATTTTTAGACATAGCCAATGATCTGTAGTAAGTCTCTGATATGGACATCCCCAGACATGTAAAAATGCAGTCATCTAAAAATTCTATCTTTTATGGAAAAAACTTTCCATGCCACCCTCCTCACTTCAATACACACATTACTAACAAGTTTTCTTTTAGCATTTTCAAGTCAACTTTTAAAGAAATAATGTATTTACAATTAAATACCTCAAAGTCCAGAGTTACAAATATGCACATGTACTATCACCCTCACAGTAAAGTTCAGAAGTCCCGGTCCTTGAAAACTATTACTATTGCTCTCTATACAAATTTCTTCTGTTTCATATAAATGAAATTATATGCATGTGCTCTTTAGTTCTGTTTATGCTTTCATTCAGAATTATTTGTTTGAGATTTTTACCAGTATCTCATTCTTTTTTGTTACTGAAGAGTTTTCCATCTTAGGTTTATAGTCAGATTTACCCATTTTTTTTCTTGTGCTGTTTCCAAGCTATTGTGAATAAAATTGCTATAAAATTCTTTGTATAAAATATTGTTTTTCTTTTGACAAGTGACTAAGAGTAGAATTTATTTCCTATATGGATACTTATTTTTTAAATTTCTTTTTAAATTACTTTTATACTTTGTATATTTCAAAGGTTTATTTAGTTCATACAGGTTCTCATATTTATTGGCCTATTCATATTCCTATATCCATTTAAAATCTGTAAAATATAATGTAATGTCACTCTTAATGTTCTTTTTTTAATTGGCCTCTGGAGCTGTTTATTAATTTTATTGATAAATGGGATTGGCATTCTTCTACTCTCTTCCTCACTTCCTGGAATATTTTTAATTATTCCTAAAACCTCAGCCTGGAAGTATTACTTTAAGAGGCTTCTCCAACAGCCAAGTGCCCTACAGCGACTAGCACAGACACGCATGTGTTTTCTTGGCTGGATTCCCCTTTAAGAGCAAGAACCACATCCCTTTAACAGGCATGGTGCTGCCTCTGAAAGCGGCGACTTGTGAATAAATCAACTTGTTTCTGATCTCCTTACCTTCTCCATGTAAAATTTTCATCTGATAGCCCCTGTGAAGAATAGTCAAGAGAGATCTTCTCATCACTATTCCATATTAAGAAGTATAATTTCCTGTTACTTTAACAGAATTCAAATGTGTATTGAGTGAGGAAAAGAATGAAGCAAGAGTTGAAACAGGAAAAAATGTATTGTGGTTTTGACCTAAAATGTCCCTCCAAAGTTTTCTGTGTTTGTTTGGCAAATGATGGGATCGTGGGGCGTTGTATCATCCTTGAACTCACCTGCTGTGAGTTCAGTAGCCCCTATGCTATTAGGAAGTGCACTGAGGCTGTGACCTGGGGATGTCCCTTTCCCCAGCTCCTCCTTCCTCCTCTCTCTCAGCTTCCTGGCTGCCACAAGGTGCACAGCTCTCCTCCACCACATGCTTCCACTGTGTTTCTGCCTTAAAGCCATGGACTGAGCCCGATGACTCATGAGCCAAATGAAACCTCTCTTTCTCTGAGCTGTGTGTGTCAGGTACAGTGTCCAGCAACAAGAAAGCTGATTAATGCATGAGTTGGTTTTCAGTAAAAAGAATTTTATGAGTTCCAGTTTTTGCTTAATTATTTTACTCTTTAAGCAGGTACGTTAGAGTACAGTAAGGGGTTAAATTTAGGAATCTGCTGAAAGAATTCATCTTTAATTTTTTTTAATATCTGACTATTTCTTGAGTAGTAGATAATGTTATTTGGGAAAGTACCCCAGAATTCCAACTAGTGTTAACTTTTGCACAACTAAACAATATAAATGCATAATTTAATAGAAGTTTCCTTTAGGGAGCCAAAAGCAGACTAGTCAAGATGAGGCCGCAGTGAGGAATCTTCTATTTCAGGTAGCAAAGCCAAGCACTGTCCTAGCCCTGACTTTCCTCATCAGACCTTAGAAGTCTACTCTGTTACAGACTCAAATATATTTTTAGCACTTCTCAACTAACAAGTTTCAAAGTACCAAGTAGGGCAAAAGTAGATCATAGTTTCTTTTTTTCTTCCAACTCCAGCCCTTGACCTTTCTAGAAGGCTCTTCTGTCAGTTCTCCTGTACCTCTTACAATTTCTGTTTCCTCATTTTCTCTTTCCCACTATCACATCACCAACGCAGTATCTCTAGCCTTGTAGACAGGACTATCCAAAAAGTCAAAGCCTGTTTCTGGATGTACCTTTATCCCTGCTTTCCCTTTGTTTTGGGTACTTGTAATAAAACATGTTAGTGGTTTATCTCCTTCCTCTACTCCTTCAATTTGCACCAGTCTTCAGCACATTCCTGCCTGGATTTTAGCCCTGGAGATAAATACTCTCATCCCCTTGTCACAGGAAAGAGAAAACACACAGCCAGTTTAGAAAGTGGGTGACATAAGGGCCCCAACTACCTACCTGCCACACCTGCCCACTGTCCAAACGCCACCACCCGTGATCCTCTATGATCCACCATTTTCTCATAATCAATAAGTCGGATTTCCTAAACAAAGAACAAGGAAATTTCTCAGCCAAATCCATTAAAGGGCAACTCCAATACATAAGGCACATACGTGAACAAGTAAGTATTTTTCATTTATTTTTCTTAGAGGTATATCTTACCTTGATCACCTAAGTTATTATCAGGTGCTCCAAGAATTATTCAGAAAACACTAGGTCAAAACCAACCGTGGGTTTGGAGTTAGAGACAGAAAAATGCCCCTTGATGGTAGGCAATGAAATAATAAAAGCAGGATTTTTTTCATTTTGACCCTCACACCCCAAATTGTTCCACATCAACTGCAAACATATATATATATATATATATATATATATATATATATATATATATATATATATATATATTCAGCCCCACTTAATTCGCATTATTGCTTCCTGACTCAAATAAAACAGGTATGTTGGGGCCTTTATGTCACTCACTTTCTAAACTTCCTCGGAAGACTTTACTGGCACTCTTGCTGTGAGCTCACCCAGCATTGTGACTGGAGCTACTATCCCGTCCCTGACAACTACCACGTGAGTGTCAGGAGGAGCTGCCCTCCCAAGCTGCAGGCACACATCCACCAGCCTGCTCAGCCGCCCCCGAAATATCTAATGGCACTGGCACCTTTAACCTTCCGCCCACGCCTGTTCTTCTCACGGTAGCACCGTCTCAGATTATGACAGCCCCGACTACAGTCACGTCCAACTCCTCTCCTCTCCTCCTCCACCTGCATTTCATCAGTGAAGTTTCCAGGATTCTCTTGTAAAATGTTCCCAGGACTGTTCACGTGTCACAACTGCCACTCCCGGATGCAAGCCCATCCTGTGTGGTCCAGAGTCAAAATGATCCTAGGCTAACAGTCTCTCAATCCGCTTTTCCTTTGACATCTGTGAATACTGGTCTCGAATTACCTGCTTTAGAACCTCATCCAACAAGTGCATATTCGCCTCCTGAGCCTTGATTGTGTGGGAGAAGAATGCGTATGTCTTCTTGGACATTAATTTTTCTTCCGGTGGTCTTTTAACTCCCAAAATTAGACAAGCTTCAGATATATCCTCCTGAAGAATGCCACCAGCCTTGACATATTCCTGGGGATGCAGTTGTGGTTAACAATTATTTTCTTAGCTGGTGGTGTTTGTATTTTCTCTAATAAAAAGTGTATCACATAAAGGCACAGACTTTTGAAGGAATAAAATCTGTATAGTTTAGAACAAGTAATAAAGTAGCTACTTTTAATATCTGTTCTCCCTGGCCAGACAAATTATTGTTTGACTTTTTTACAGTTTTTTTTT
>PVIC010040111.1:0-16887 GCA_004025085.1 Thryonomys swinderianus | reverse complement strand
TGAAGCTACCTGCTGTGAGACATTTTGTTACAGTAGCCTAAGCAGGCCAGTACACGGGAGTTCTTAGGGATTTTATCTACTTAAATTGTCTACCAGTGCTTTGCATACGAGAGAACCTATGAAAGTATTTTCATTATTTATCATCTTCCCTTCTCCTTTTTGCTGATTTATTCAATCAGTCTACTTGTGTGGCTCCTTCGGCCAGTCACTGTTCTAGATCTTGCAGATAAAATAGTGATCAAAACAAAAAAAAAAAATCTCTGCCATCCCAGAGCTTAGGTAGGAGAGGAGATGACAGGCAAATTAACTGAACATTTCTGGTAGTAGCATATAAATAAAATGCATCTTATGATAAACAGTGATAAACAGGAAAGAGGGATAGAAAGATAGGAAGAGGATAGGGAATGGGGAGCCGGAGGGGACAGAGGAGACTTCACAATGGAGGAGACGTTAAGATAAAGAACAGTGGGCGTTAGAATCCAGACACGATTTTAAGTATCTGAAAGCCGGCGAGTTTGTACTTCCTGCTCTCTTCTTGGTCTAAACCTGCATCTCTGTGGGTTACTAGCCAGCTAAGGGATGCACAGGTCAACTAGAGGCCTGTTTCTCAGGACAGTTGAGTCCCCCAGGGCAGTGTCCCTGAATCAAAAAAACAAAAAACAAAACAAAAAGGGCCGGAGGGCTAGCTCAGTGGTTCCGGCACCTGCCTTGCAAGCGCAAGGACCTGAGTTCAATCCCCGGTAACCACATATAATGCCGGACGTGGTGGCTCACGCCTGTCATCCCAGCACTCGGGAGGCAGAGACGGGAGGATTGCTGAGTTCGCGGCGGCTTGCCTGGGCACCATAGTGAGCTCAGGGCCAGCCTGAACTACAAAGCGAGACCCTGTCTCAAAAGCAAAAACAAAAAACATACAAACAAAAAAAACACTTCTGTTTTTCACTTGCAAAGCTTTACAGTTACAATCCCTCCAATCCATCCACCCTGAAAAAAAAAAAAAAAGCCTAACAGTTATTTCCATCCAGTCAAAACTGGAAATGGTTTCTAGCATTTGCCTGCATTCTAGTGAGCAAGGAGCTACACTTCATGTTTGTTTGCATGGCTTCCTCTTACACAGTAGTAAACAGGGAAAACATAGCGGTTGAAAAAGAGCAGAGACGGAATTGTTTCCAGGATTTACTGATTTGCTGGCTGACCCTGACTCAATCTCCTTAACCTCTCTTTCTTGAAGCCCTCGCTCCGCACAATAGCAGGGATAAAGAAATATGTGGTTTTGATGTTGCTGTCGAATGTTTATAGCTATGGTTGGGAGAAACAAAAGGAGGCTGCTGTGTTTTTGTGGTCTTTCCGCTCCCTTCTCCTCTGCCGGGGCTCTTCTCTCGACCCCCAAGGGGACAAGCGCCTACGGCCTCTCAGGTTCTCTTGCTCTTTGGGGACAGGCTTTGTGCAAACCTAGTGGCTATGAGCTGACAGTTAAGCCAGTGGCTGCCTTGACGCGCAGCGTGACCTTGCTCGGTCCATCTCAGCTTCATGATGCCCATCTGCACCTGCAGGCCAATGTCAGTGACAGGAAGAAGCCCCAGTGACAACGAACTAAGCGAATTCCAGCCTCCACTAGGCTGCCCGGGTTGCCTAGGAACAGAGTTCAAGGATGCAGGAGGCCACTTCCCAGAGAGAGAGAGACTCTGTTCTGATGCCTTCCGAGGATCCAGTCCTGAGGCTGGAGGAGGTGCGTCTTGCAAGCATGATCACTGCCTGTAGGAAGCTGCACCAGCCGCCTGAGACCCCGGTTCCGTGCTCCTAGGAATAGAAGGGTAAAGGCAGCACAAGGTGAACGGGTTCTGGAGACAGGGGCCTGGAGGCGACTAGCAGCAGCCCTGGTCCTGCCCGTTCCCAGGACTTTGTCTACCCATGCCAGATCCCCTTAGGATTCCCCTAGATGACAGATGGCTCTCCCGGATGGCCAATCGGCACAGATGTGATCCCAGCCTTCAGATAAACAACGGCTCTTGCTGGCACATACAGTAACCTAAATTTCTCTAATTATGAATGCGGCCAGTGCCACAATCTTGAACAGATCCTGTATCCAGGCCCTACGGTCAGTTTAAGGCTAGAGCAATGGAGAAGAAGACAGAATCATGTGGGCAAAGCCTCCATGCTGGTCCCAAGTGGCTGAATGACCTTTGCTAGTCGCAGTGTCCTCACACGAGGCTAGCAGGTCACAGCCGTGAGTTATGTACAGTATAGGTTTTCTTGTCCTGCCCCCTTGAGAGCTCCTGGAAGTCTGTTTACACTGCATCCCACTCATAGGAGTGACCTCATCGTCCACGGAGCGAGGAGGAGGCAGCCCGCCGCCTTTCCCCTGCTCTGCCTCTGAGCTACTATTTCAGGCGAATTCTCCTATTTCATTTCTCACATGTGCCGATCCAGCTCTGGCCTCTCAGTTCCCACACGACCATCCATCCTTTGGTCCTCTTCCACCAAGGGGCAATCACACAAACAGATCTCTCGCGTGGGCCTTTGTGTGGGAAGCACATGTAAGGCATTAGGAGGAGGAGGAAGAGGAGGAAGGGAGCTCTGAGGGGACCCCCAGCATCATGGAGTCCCTGCCCCCACCAGAGATCCTCGCTCTGGCCTTGTAACTAGTAAGGAGTAAACACACATTCCCCTCCTTCTACTGAGAGAATCCACTTTTGGGTCTGCCTTTGCCTTCCAGGTCTCTTTATTCCCCCCTCTACACCTTCTAGAACTTTCCTATTTTCATCCTCAGGGGGTCCAACAATGTATCTTTCTCCATGTGGTCACTTTCTTCCTAGAGGAATTCTGGTACTGATTATGTTAATGCACATACACACTCATACTCAAAGCCTCCAAACTTGTGAGTCCTCAACAATTTGATTTGAGAAGAATTGCTGAGCACCTGCTGTGATTGGCACCAGGCTGCCAGCTTGGAGATCCAAAAACAATGTGTCCTCCTGCTCAGGGGGAAGAAGCAAGATCAAACACACAGGAAATTGCATATCGCTAATTGGCAGAATGTATAGGGAGAGGATTAAGGCCCAGAAAGACCAGTCTGATCCAGAGGGATTTTCAAAGCAACCATGACCTTGTGAGGTCTCCCTCGATGATCATGGAACTAATAGATTTGATTAGTTCAAGAACAGACCCAGTATGGCATTTCTGTACCAGAAAAGCCTAACTCCTTCCTATAGTGCCTTGTGGGAAAATGTCACACTCCTTCCCATGATCCCTTTTGTTCCCAACAACAGGAACAAGGTCAGCGTGGCCCCTTCAGCCAAAAACACTCCTCCTTCTTCTCATAATGCTCCACATTCCCTTCCACCCCCCTGATGTCATCACCTCATCATAGAGAGACCCACCAAATAGAGGATAGTATAGTACCTTTCTGCTTCCAGATACCCTATCCCTGCCCCCTAGGCTGTATAGGATGTCTGTGCCATTTGTTCTGTACCACTCACCACTGTGAGAGTACCCCGGCTAACCACCCCCACCCCCACACACACTATAAAGCCTGTTACAGACACCTGGGCCTCCACACATTTTCTTCTAATTTTTCTGTCAGGAACCAGATACATATTTCTAGAGTTGCAAGGTCATTTTCTAAGGCTAAGAAGGAGAGTCACCCCAGTCTTCCACTCAAGTATGTTCTCAGCTTGAGAAGTGTGGCTCGATCTTGCAAAGGAGTGTCCCACGTGGCCTCCCTCCCCACTCCCTCTTGAGGAACCCTCGCTGTATACCAGTCCCTGATGGGAGCCTGAATCCGCTTCTTTATCCACAAGGTCTTTTCCAGATACCTTGGTATGGGGAGAGATACTGGTGCTCGAGTGCTGGAAACAGACACCCTGGGTCTGGTTGGCAGGTTGGATGCTCCCAGGGGTGGCATATGTCTTTGAGAATGAGAAGAGAGCAGGGTAGAACTAATCAGGTTAAAAACAAAAAAAGAAGGTACTTACCCAGGGTCCCCTGTGCAGCACAGGTTCACTCTCTCTTTCATTGTCTTGTGGGTCAAATCTTGTGTCTTACTGTGTTTGCTCTGTGCTTGAGAATGAGAAGAGAGCAGGGTAGAACTAATCAGGTTAAAAACAAAAAAAGAAGGTACTTACCCAGGGTCCCCTGCGCAGCACAGGTTCACTCTCTCTTTCATTGTCTTGTGGGTCAAATCTTGTGTCTTACTGTGTTTGCTCTGTGCCTGGAGCAATGTAGAACGGCTCGCTCCCATCACAGCCCAGCCCGGCCTTTATGGAACTCACTAGTCTTTAAATCCAGCCTGTTGACTGCTACGTTAGAGAAATGGAGGGTCAGAGCTGAGAACATTAAGGAAGAAGAAATCAACCTTCTATAGAGTTCACAGAGAACGCCTCACAGAGGAGGTGATTTTTTTGGAAAAGAAAAAGTAACAATTATCTAAGCAGACATCAGAGCTGTTCAATCTACAAAAGCCCAGAAGAATCCAGAATCTCCCAGAAGTAGAGGTTCCAAATGTCTCATTAAGATTACTGTGAGAACCTATACATGTAAATGAGTTCTAGAATGTAGGATAGTTTTTGTAAAAGAGAAAATATCCAAAGAGAATTTGGTGTGGGAACGTAATGAGGGGAAAGAATAAATATGATTCCGAAAGGAAATAAAAGAGCATGTATATAATAAGGAGTGGGGCCGGGCGTGGTGGCTCACGCCTGTTATCCCAGCACTCGGGAGGCAGAGGCAGGAGGATTGCTGAGTTCGAGGCTTGCCTGGGCTACATAGTGAGCTCAGAGCCAGCCTGAACTACAAAGCGAGACCCCGTCTCAAAAAAAAAAAAAAAATAAGGAGTGGGGGGTTGTGGGCGGGTAGGGATGTGGGTGAAAATAAGAATTAACTTGTGTCATACACTGGTACAAATTCCCCAGTGTTGTGTGTGATTGTGAGCTGTATATAAATTGTATCAATAAAGAATTCAATTTTTTTTAAAAAAATGATCACTGTGGGCAGAACAGGTAAGGAGAGGTTAGAGGGTGGAGCCTTTCCCTCAATTATTTTGGCTTCTATTCTGTAGTCATGAGGTCCTATGGAGCTTTCAAACACATGATTTCAAAGATTCACCTGTCATTCCCTGTATTGTTATGAGAGGGTCGTAAATAAAAAGAGGCCGCTAAAGCCAGAGATAGACAGGAAGGGTCACTCGCCATCCTCGGAGGCGACACGGTGATGGACCTTTCTGACTGAGAAGTGGAAGAAACAACAGGGTTTTTTTAGCTGTTTTTCCACAGAATTAAAACACCACCAGTCAGGAGCCTGACAGTGTGGTATCATGGTACATTCCATGTGTTAGAAATTATATACCCTGCTTCGAAAGGAAGGCTCTTGGAGTCTTCGCCTTGAAGGTTACTACTAGAACTTGTGCTGAGGGAATGGTGAGCTGGTCTGAGAGCCCCCGTCTCCCACAGAGATCATTAGGAGGTGAACGTGGGGGCTGAATAGAATGTGACTCTTTGTTGCCTCTCCTTAATATCGTGAAGGCCCCAAGTGAAAGGGAGAAAAATGGGCCATGAGGCACAGAAGTGATTATAAAAACTGACTTTCATGTTGACGGTAGATTCTTTAACATGCCTCTCGCCCCATGGCATGTGAGAAGAAAAAGTGTGACAGGTCCTACCCTGAAGGCAAAGGCACAACGCTTGCTGTGAACTTCTGCCAACCTGGCAGGCTGGTGCTACCGCCAAAGGTGTCCTCCAGAAACACAGAGCCAAAGGACATCATGGCTGACCCTCTCCTCCCTTTGCTGCGGGCTGCTATTCAACAGCTAGCTTTTTTCTTCCTCTTCTCCTAACTCATCCTTTGATTCCATATTCTTAGGTATGAAGTTGTTTTGTGAGAGACTCTAGACTTTGCAGCTGCATTTTGGGAGGCCGCTGTGAAGGAGTCCAATAAACTCCTTCCTTCTAAGTGGTAAACACCAATTAAACAACTGTGCTTGCACCTGGAAGGGCAGAAATTGCCTTAAAATCCTCAATCTGTGACTGTAATTGTCAGATCATATGTAGAAATGTGAAGCTTGAGAATCATTATGGATGATAGTGAAATGGCCCATTTATTACCCTTCCTTGGCTTGAATGTTTCTTGAGTGAGTTGTTTTCCATTTATTGGTCCGGCTATGTAACACTGAAACATCTGATCCGCGAGGCCAGGTTTCAGCCCATTATTTCTGCATAATATGAAAAATAATCTAAAAAGAATTGGGGGTGTGTGGAAGTGGCTGCTGTATGCACAGGGGAGGACTGGACGGACTGTCCTCTGCAACCTTGGAAGATTTAGAATGGCTTGGGGTTCCATTTAATTGGAAAATTCTTCCTCAGTGATATGTCAGGGATGTAATTCTTTTGAGTTCAGAGTGACTCTTAGGTCTCGCTTCATAAAAATTCAGCGATGCCTCCCCGTGTGGGTCAAACAGTCATTGTGATATTTGTGCTTAGGACTTGGGATATGTGCACGGTCGTGTCCTACACTCAAAATACATTGGGTGAAACAAGTCAGGAAACACTGATGTATCGTTTTCTGAGTCAGATTCCAAAAAGAAGGTCAAGTGGATGTTACTGTTCTCTAGAATCCCTCTACATCTTGGAAGTGTATTATAAGCAACCAGGCAAGGGATGTAAGGAAATGCCTACTGACTTCAGTTCTTTCCCACCAAGCTTCACCTGATTGATGTTAGCTATACTTCTTGACCAAGTTCAAACCATCTTTCCAGGTCAAGTTATTTGATTTGGGGGTTTAACATTTAACTGAGGTTTTCTTCTACACTAGACACTGCTCCACATGTTTCCTGCCTTCACGCCCAAGGTAGCTGCTGTCTCTACTTCCGTTTTACAGGAGAGAGAAATAGAAGCTAGCCAGATCACATAGCAGTCTCAAGGACACACAGCTCCCTGTGTGGGGCAGATAGGGAGGAAGACTGTGTCATTAAGTGGTCCCTTTGGAGGTGGTGCTGTCCCAAAACCCTCTCCTAATAACCTAGTACAGTGAAGTCTCTGCCCTCTGGTTACCTTTAACTGGTGTTTGTACCGTATATCTAGGGACATCCCCTCACCAAATAAATAGCATGTACTCTTGACAGCTTTTCTTTTATTATGTTTAATTTTTGTGTTTTGTGAATTTTTTTTCTCAAGAATATTTAAAATTCTATCAGAGTATATAGACCGTGTCTTAAATACCTGTGTGGTAGCCTACTAAAACTTGATGTGGATCTGAGGGTGCCATGGATCCGGCTGACCTACTTTATTGTCATCATTGCCTGATCATTTGCTATGGTGAAACTAGTGAACCACAAAGAAGACCCTTGGAGATTGTGGGCCTGTGGTCTGAAATCTCGTCGTTCTGCCCGGAAATTGGGATCCCTGATTGATGAGGAAATGTATCTACTTCTTAACAACAGCTGGAACACAAGAGATATTTTTATGACCTGAATGTTGTGGGAAGACCCCATCCCAACGTCTTGAGCAGGGTCTTGAGAAAGGGGTACAGAGTCAGAGTAGAAGGGTAGATTTCTTCTCTGGAGATCACACAGAATATGCAAGCAAAACTTGCAAAGTGGTTTCTATGTTCTTGGAGTTGTCATTTTTGTCACTTTGTTTGGCTGTGAAGCTGATTTTCACACAGGCCTGGTGGTTGTTAAAGTAAACACAAGTATAGTATTAATATCCTCTGCATATATTTAGGTAAAACTGACATCCAGTTGAAGTCAAGAAGTAGTTTGCTTACTCATAGTTCTTGGAAACTGTACACATACTGACTTAATACTTATGTTTCCCACATATACTTTCCAACTAACAGTATCTTCTCCTCAACTTCTACACAATTTTACAAATTTAAGCCCACAAAATATGCTTAAAATATCAAGTGAGTAATTTGCAGCCACTATACTTTGAGAATCTGCCAGGCCTGTTCAGAGCATGCTTCTGAAATATGATTCTTGGAAGCTTAGAGAATTCATTCATCCCTTTGGATTCATAGGTCAGGGACTGCTTTTAACTAGACAAGGACTCCTCCTAATTAGTCACCCCTGTTTTGCAAGAATCCTCTTGGATTATTGAGTTGACCTCAGTTCTGTGTCAGCTCCAGCATATTTCTGCAGCAATAATCGCTTCAGCAAGGACAAGGCTCATGCTCTCTTGTGCTTGGTATTTATATTTTACATTGTTTTGGTCACCCTCAGTAACGATTAATTCCATCTTTTTCAAAATTAATAGGCCAATCACAGTTTAGGAGTCCTGCTGTCTCTGTATCACAATTTCTTGTAGGCTTAGAACTGTCACTCATTAAATATTTTATTCAATATAAACCTGGTCTTGAACTTCAAGGAGTTTACTGCCTATCTGGGAGAGAATAAGTCAAGAGCCAGCAATGCAAATTAGAGTCCAGCAAGGTAAATTAAAAATTCAGTGCAAGGAAGAGTATCCCAGAATTGCATGGTGATTACCAAAGGCATGGTGATTAGAGGAATTAAAGGAGGAGAGGTTATCATGGTGTGTGGTATCGGGATTTTCGCTGAGCAGCAGATGCAGGTAAGCCGGGGTGGGTGAAGTCCAGGTTCCACCCCAGGCTCTAGGTTCTTCATTTGGACACAGCTGGTGTTCAGAGTCTAAATCATTTCACTAAACAACAACAACAACAACAACAACAACAACAACAAAAAACATAGTATTTTCATTGGGGTTGCATGAGGCCTATACTGAGTTTTTTTCCCCCACAAATTTCTATGCTTAGCCTGCCCATGTCTCCATTTATTCAACTTATCTTTATATCACCTGATAAAGTGTATTAGTCTCCTTCCTGCACATTACATTTTTCCTAAGCTTGTTTCCAGGTACTTTATATGTCTAGTGCCATTATGGATGGGATATTTTCTATTACATAGTTATCATAGTTACTGTTTCATTGCTGGGACAAGATACCTGAAACCTATAATTTAAAGGAGGAAAGGTTTATTTTAGCTCACAGTTTATGGTGGTTTGAGTCCATAGTTGGCTGGCTCCAAGGTGGGGTGGCATGGCAGAATGGTACTGAACAGGAGAAATAGTTCATGCCAAGGCAGGCAGGAAGTAGCAATCAGCAAACCTTCCTTTCCCTTTTGTCTCATCTAGGCTGCAAGCTTATTGGTTGGTGCTACCTACACCCAGGTTGGGCCTTCCTGTTATCTATACCTGGAAGTATGCTAAACTAATCAGTAGACTAATCTAGTACCACATACCCTTAATCCATTATCATACAGCCTAGATGCAGTCATCTCCAAAAAGCCCCACCAAAGGCTTTGGGGAATATCTACATATAAGCCTAGTCCAAATGAATATTGTTTAAAAATTTTTGTGTGTGTTTATCTTGCATGTGACTACTATCTTGAACTTAATTCCTGTTTCTGAGAGGCCTAAACTTGAGTGCTTTGATTTTCCTATTTAATGAAAGACCATTAGAAAATAACAGGTTTATCTTCCTCATATATAATTATACCTTTCTCTTTTGCTTCATGACTATCCCAAGGCTGAAATATTTGGAACAACACTCAACAATTTGGTGATATTTTATGTTATTATCCTATAGTGTCTGCTTTTACAAGAGTGCCTTAAATTTAGTGACTCTTGACATTTAGCATATATTAGAAACATCTAGGAAAAGATACCTCACTGTTGAAGCTCACACATAGGAATTTGGGTTTTAGAGGAGAATAATTTCTACAAGTAAATTTTGAAATAAAAAAAATTTACAGCTATTATTACTATTATATATCATCATAGATCTGGTGTACAGATGTTATTATAATACTGGGTTATTACCAAGTTCCAAACGCTGCACTAAGCCCTTAATGTGTGTCACTTTAATTATAGCTCACACCAACCCTATGAGATAAGAAATTATTGTGCCCATTTTACAGACAGTAATCTCACAGCCAGAAAATGTTGTGTTGAGGATTTAAACATGGTCAGGGTTATTTCAGACCACATTACTCATAATAAACATTCTGAAGTGGTAGGTATGATAAAATCATAAGAATATAATATTAGTTTTATTGGGCCAGAGATTTAGCTCAGTGGTTCCAGCGCCTGCCTGGCAAATGCAAGGTCCTTGGTTTAATCCTGGTAACCACATATAACAATACCAGGCGTGGTGACTCAAGCCCACCAGCAATCAGTACCGTATACCACAGTGCCAGGCATGATGGCTCACGCCTGTAATCCCAGCACTCAGGAGGCAGAGGCAGGAGGATTGCTGAGTTTGAGGCTTGCCTGTGCTACATAGTGAGCTCAGGGCCAGCCTGAACTACAAAGTGAGACCCCGTCTCAAAAAAGAAAAAAAACACAAAAAACCAAAAATACCAGTTTTATTAAATGTATTTTTAAAACTTTGCTTACTAGTATTCATTATTTATTAGGATTACTTTTTACCTTTGACTTGTTTATGCTATTCATAAGTATGACAATTTTGTTAATATTAAGTCACCCATTCTGAGGGTAGTTGACTTCATTTTAGAGGATAATTTTTTTAGATACTATTCAGTTTGATTGCTATTGAGTGGTATCCCAATTAATGGTTTTTCTAAATATGTTGATGAGTATCATTGACCTATAGGTAAGGGAGAGCGTATATTTTTTTCTAATGAACTTTGGGTTTTGAGGTCATTTTCCCTTCATTAGAAAGCAGAGCTGTGTAGCTTTTCATTTCTTCCTGTGTTTCAGGACAAAACATGAGGCAGTAGAGTAATGCGGTGTCACTGCTGACAGACTTACATGCTTTGACATGTTTTGTAGATAATTGTTTAATAACTTATATGATTTCTTCCACGATGCTTGATCTGTGGGAAATCATTTCATATGGCTGAAAAGGGTGTCATTATTTTCTGCAATCTGCTCATTATCGAAAACTTAGAAAACACAAAAAGTAGAGAGAAGCAGAAAAATAATCACCAGCATCCCATATGCAGGATCCACCAATTTTTAAATTTATCCTGCACCCAAAATATTGTATCCTGCTCTTCTCAATTAAGGTCATAGCATAAACATTTTACTTTTTTCATTGAGGGTTATTTTAAGTTACTGAATAATATAGTCCCACTTTTAGGGAGCTGTGCTTCAGGTTCTGAACCCTTGCTTAATGATTGTATTTTAACTCAACATATAAATTAAATTTCTTGAAAAACTCTCCTGCTCTGGGATGTTCCTGACTGGGAGAGCAAGAGAACCCGGGTAGAAGTCTCTGCCCTCCATTTGAGCTTGCTTCTATTTTAATATTAAATAACCAGCTGATTACTAATTGTACCATTCAACACTAGGATGCAGAAATAATCAGAATGTTCAATGACTCCACTAATCTGAGGGAATGGAAGAAGGGGATGAATAGAAATTTCTAGCACAATGGTGAATACAAAAAAACCCCACAGCTCAGAGGTCTAAAACAGGAGGTGCATTGGAGGAGTTATAAGTAGTACCGGAAGTGCCAAGTGTGGAGGACAAGTGCTCACCAGCAGACCAGGAGAGGTAGGGTTAGTTGAGACTGGTACACAGCGGCCCTCAGTCGCCAGTGGCTCTGAACCCTCTAACTGAGCTGTGCTTCCAAGATCACTTTCAGTTTCAGGTGCTGCCAAATTCCAAGTTTAGGAAATTTTTAATTAGCTGCCTGTTCGATCCTGATTTCGTTTTGATGCAGTTGGTAATTAGTTGCTGCTTGGTTGGCATCTCATTCTGAGTTCCCCTGGACATGGCCCCGAAGACAAGGATTTCCATACAAGTAATTGAAGTGAAGCGGGAGTGGGAGAATGGGAAGGAGAGAAAGAAAAAAGGAAGACAGCCTACTGTGGGAAGGGAGTTCGGCCCAGGTAGGAACTTGAGGAGCCAGCACAAACAGGGTCATTGGAGTGTTCCACCTGAAGGGTAGGGTCAGAGCACGTACACCAGCTCCTACCGGTCGTCATTCATGGACTGCTGAGGGACAGTACCGGTTAGTCAGCTGCATATCTGACCTGCAGATATGTAAGCCGAGGGGACTCTGGGTGAGGAGTACAGGTGGACACTGGACCCATATGCATTGAGAGAAGTCTCAGAGGATATGGACAGGAGCCGACAACCTTATGCCACTAATTCATATTTTGTATTCTAGATGTTAATATATAATATAGATGTCCTTAGATCTGCTTTGTATCTCTAGGCCTTCGTTTCCTTTGACAAATATCAGAGCATCTTAAGAATCACAGTCTCACTACACACCTTGTTCTGACCTCTCTGATTCCATGTCTACCGCATGTTCATGCGGCCACATTCGCATCCCCAATAGCTCAGTACACCTTCCTTTTCTCCAAAGGCAGCACTTGAAACCACTGGTCGCTCAGTGTTTTGAAAGTCTACCTTGCAGTAGTCTGAAAGGTCTGTTCTCCCAGCCATTGGTTGTTGACTACACCCTCAGAAGTCTCGATTTCTCAGTTCCATGGGTGTTTTCCTAGCTGTACATTCAAATCACCCAAGGGACTTCTAGAGTTCTTCCTCCAGGACACTTGAATGGTGTCTCTTGGGAGTGGGAGTCAAGAATCTGTCGAATTCTCCCCCAAATATTCTTCCAGACCAGCTCTGGGGTAGGGAGTAGAGACCTACTGTCCACATAGCAGTGCCAAAGCACCTGTCTTGAGAGTCTTTCTCCATGAGAAAGTGTCTCAGTCCTGAGAACTTCCTCACTGTGACATTAGTTTGAGTCTCATCAACATTCTGTCAGCGTCTTTAAATACAGTTATATCTACTTCATGTGAAAATCTGCCACCGCAAACTGAACTTCATTGTAATCTGAGCATATAGAAAAGTACTCTGTCTCCCCTTATAAACACAATCATTTTGCGAGTATGACCTCAGGTTGACAACAGCTTCTAAATTGCCCTCCTCTACTGTGGAAGTTGGACTTCAGCTTGTTTTTGACTCAAGGACCTTATTCCACTTTCCCTCAGTAATTTTCTTTCTAATTCCAACACCTACCATAGGATAGTTAACAGAATTGAATGAACAACTAGGTATTTGATCAGTCAGTCTGGGATGATTAACATGAACGTCTGCGGTGGGAAACTACATAAAGCTCTAGTTATTAAGAATTATAGAAAGTAGAACTGGGGATTTAGCTCAAGTGTTACTGTGCCCTGCCTTGGAAGCACAAGGGCCAGAATTCAATCTACAGTACTGAGAAAAAAAAAGGATCATCGAAAGTGAAGTATTGGAAGGTAGGGTAGATGTGATAAATTCAACTTTGGCTAAACAGAATTTTTGATGACTGGCTGGAAGACCATCAAGTAGAGATACCTAGTGGATCTTGAAACAAGCTAGAGATAATCAACTTAGAACCTGGAAGTTTCTGCATAATAGTCAAAAATTATAGAACTCTTAATCTGTTATTAATAGATTTTTGTCAATGTGTTTTAGGCACAACGCGGTGAAAAAATATATATGTATATGCTACATGGCTCAAAGACTTCTCTTAAGATTGCCATTGACTAGCTAAACATAGGGCTATTTTATATCCATTCAGATACCATGAGGAACCAGGTGAAATTTCTGTCAAAAATTCAGATATATTATTTCTGTCTCATTTCCCTGTTGTCCCCAGATCAGTAATCAGATTAAAGGGCAAGGTCTGACTTTAGGGAGGGAGTACCACTATATTATATTTCTGTTTGCAATTCAAGCCCCAAAGTTACTTTCTTCTCAGTTTAATGCTTGTAAGCTTCTCCAAAGTACTTGCATGTGAGTAACATTCCAAGCCTGGCTCCTTTTAAGGTTTTCTAAATTGTCCCAAGATATTTGGCAAGCCAAACGTGGTTTGGGTGAATGAGGAAGACTCTTCCTACAGGAAGACTTTTAGGAAACATAGGCACACACAAATGAACTCATTAATTTAGAAACTAAGAGTAAGTCAAAAGAATCTTAATGAAGATATGTATTTTTTAATTTCTGAATTTAAGTTATGGCATGGTTAAAATAAAAGAAAGCCTTTTTGTGTTTCATTACGGAATTGGTCCCTGGGATTAGATTTTCCTTTGACCTAACTTCAAAACAGAGCTAACCACCAGTATGGGGTTCTCCGAGCTTTCGGGCTGTATGCGATCACTTCCTTATTATGAATTGCTTTTAAATTATTCCCTTTGCTCCTGTTTACCTCATTATTCTTTGAGCATAAAGCTCATCCTCAAATAATTTATGCGTAAAAGAATCTGATAGAGGAACAGAGCAGGCTCACCAAGTGCCTCCTGCTCATTACAAGTGAATAAATAAACAGGAATACCAAACAATCATTCTCATCAAAAGAATGGGATGGGTTTTTTTTTCCTAGACAACTCTAGTAATTACTGAGGGATTAGGGGAAATCTAACCACTGTGAAACTTGGCAGAGGTACATAAAATCAGCACAATCAACTATCTGAGACCCAAACTTGATGGCATTATTTTCAGGCATTATAAACCTCTTCATGATGAATCAGAGATGTTAAACTAGTGGGAAACCAGTACCCCGTGGAAGTAGCATGGGGTTGGGAGTGGAGTTGAAAGGGTTTTATTGGGTGCAAGATGGAGGTAATACAGCCACTGTTTTGTTGGAAGACAGGATTCAGAGAACTGACATAGTTTATTTTTTTGCCTCAGGTTATCTGCTAATGAAACTCACCCCCAATTCAGGATGAGCGGAGGAATGAACCTTAGTGGCCTATGTGGGTGCTATACACATATTTTTTTGTTTCATTAGCTCAATATACCAGCAATAGCCTTCTTGTGGCCACCACTACATATCCTCTAGCCCTGCTGGGGGTCCTCTAGAGTTAGAAGAAGGCAGGATCTTCTGTGTGCTTTGCAAGTGAACTTGGAAGTCATGGTGTGATCAAAATACCATCTTGTCTCCTTCCCAAGTGACCTATAGTCCACCACTGGAAATTTAACCCCAAAGGCCTTCAGAGTCTCCTCGGGAAGGGATTTACTTAACAGTTTCCAGGATAAAGATCACACTCAGTTGAACGTCAGCTGAAGACGTGATATAGTGATGATTTTGGAGGCTGGGGGTGCGGTCATATTGAGAGTTATACAAAATGGTGGGTGAACACTGAAACACGTTCATACATGATCATTTCATCAGTCTTCCCCCAAAAGACAAGGCTCTCCTAGGAGACAGAGAAGGTTTTTAAGACTTATCCACATGCTCAGCAGACTTCGGGGGACAGCTTCACACTGACAAAGCCTGACGAGGCCTCCCTAGGCTGTTGAAGTTTCCAGGAACATCTGTTTGAATTTTGTCACCTGAACACATCTGGCTGGCAAGGCCAAACCCACAGCTATGAGCTCCCCACTGTCTACGGTGGCCGAAGGGCCGTGCTTGACCTCTGTGCTTGTCTAGTACAGAGTCAAGTGGGTGTTGGATTGCTTAGGTCCAGAGCACGTATATCAGTCGTTGGCTGGACCTGAAGATCTGTTAGAGGACAGAACTAACAATACCCTGGAAATGTGCCCAGAGACACTCGTCTCTTAGAGCCAGGAAGAAATATAAATGATCTATTTTGAACTTATTAATAACTGTCACATTTCTCTTGGAACAATGAGAGAGGCAGCAGGGTGGGTACACGGTACCTTGAGTTCTCCATAGTAAGACTAGATGTCCAGACAGTGTAGGGCAGCAGTGGTGAACCTGTGGACATGCAGCAGGCTGTCTGTATCACTGGGAGCTTTAGAAGGTTCGCCAGCGCTGGCCTAGGGCTGCGCGTGGGAACACTGTGAAGGTGTTCCCCTTGAGGAAGAGGGCCAGTATTTCAGAAGTTTTTCCCATCTTCCCCACCATCTGAATACCGGGCCAGCTATATATCAGCCGCAAGAGCTAGTCCCCAGAGCAATACTAGAGACACTTTTTTCCTGACTTGGAATTAAAAAAAAAATTTTTTTTTTGGAACAAACTAGAGTATGACCAATAAAATAAAGACCCGCATCCAAGACATGGGCCCTCAGAACTGGCCCTGAGCAGAGGTTTAGCGTGTGGGACTTGGGAGTAGGAAGCACCTCTGGGGGGCAGCTGTGGGAAGGAGGCGGGATGAGAAGTTCACAGAGGAAGATTCTGAGCTGTGATGGAGTCCCGAGGAAAACGCGGGGGGACCCACGGGGAGATCTGGGGCGTGGCTGGCTCTCAACGTCATCCTGAGCCGGAGCAGGGGACTGGGTCTTCAAGCTCTTGTGCCGATTAGTCAGTCAATGTGCAGAGAGTGCAACCTTTAACCAGATGGTTGCTTTAGCCAAACCGACCTAGGGAGACCTGACAGCCGAGACCACCTCCTGTCCTTCTGACATTAGTCCCAGCACCCCAGGGAAGGCCTTATATTTAGTGGAGGGTGGAGGAATTTACGCACAAGGGCATAGTATCTCCTATAGTGTTTCAACTTCAGATGTGACTCGTGTGTATCTAGAGTTCCATCCGCCCCTGGCTGGGCTGGAAGAAAGTCCACTCTCCTCTGCCCTCCATTATAAAGGAATGAGGCCCTGGAGACCAGGGAGTCCTGAGCTCTTTCACTAAGAGACACTGAAAGTTATTGCTGTGGCTAAAAGGTCAGGCTCCAACATAAGGGTACAGCTGAGTGTGGCAGAGACATTGATGGCCATCCTTACCAGGACACATGGGACTCTTTCCCTTGCCACCTTGGGCTGGAGGATGCCTGCCATCCTACCCTGCATGACAGCCTGGGGTGCTTCTGCAAGACTTCTTCTCCTTCTCTCCATGCCCTCAATGGGGATTTCGTCTCCAGAGCAGTGTGACATCTCTCTAAGCTCTCCAGGCTTGGCCCCGTTTTGAACTTACTGGCAACGCCCCTAATAAAATCCAGATTATTTAGTACCTTCATAG
>PVIC010040110.1:0-16838 GCA_004025085.1 Thryonomys swinderianus | reverse complement strand
TTCTCTTTTCCTTTGTTGATTCTTTTCCTTTTTCTCTTTTCATTTTCCACCCTGAATTATGCGGACTTGAACCTAGGACCCTCTGCTTGCCCAAAGGCAGGGAGGGCGCATCCCAGCCTATAACTGTGGTTACCTTCTGTAAGCTTTCTCCCTGCCAGGTTCCAACTTCCAACACTCTGTGGCTCGATTCCCATGAAACGGCAGTTGCCTGCCTTCCTGGGAGGCTGAAACGCCCACTTTTGCCTCATTTACCCCCTTCTGGACTGCTTTTCCTTTCTTTTTCTTTGTTTGCTTTTCAGTTTCCTTCGTTTCTCTTCACTTTCGTCTTCTCTTTCTGTTGGTCTGGTCTTCTTCCGGTCTGTCCCTGCCCTCTCCAGAGGTGAAGCCACCACCTTCAGCTTGGCTCGCCTGAAGGTACGGAGGGCCCAGTTCCTAAACGCTAGTCCCCTTGTCTAAGCATCGTACCTGCCGGTGCCTGAAATCTCCATTTCTCCTCACGTGTTGCACCTTTATTGCTAGCTTTTCCTTCTTTTTCTCTGTTTTCCTTTTTTCTTACTTGAATTTGTTTGTTTCCTTTCCTTTTGCTTTGGTCAGTTTTCATTTTTCTCTGTTCCAGGGAATCAACCGCGGGATTGTTGGCTTGCTGGAAGGGAGCGAGGGCGCTTCCCAGTAAGAACATTCTAGTCCCCCTTACGAGCTTTCTCCCTGCCAGTTTCCAGCGCCCACCCTCTGCCTTACTGGCTTACCATGGAAACGGACTGGGCCGCCCTGTTTGGTGTCTGAAAGCTCCATTTCTCAGGGGACTTTGAACATTTCTTCTTGATTCTCCTTTCCCCCTTTTTCTCTCCCTTGATTTTCAATTTATTTCCCTTATTCTCTCTTACCTCTTTTTCTAACAGGTTATTCAGTTTTCACTTTTCACACTGAGTTCCGCAGACTCTAAACCCGGATTGCTGGCTCCCTGGAAGGGATGGAGGGCTCTCCCCCGCGTGAGCGGCCTAGTCTGCGTCTCCAAACCTACCCCGCCGCCCGGCCAGTTGCCTCCACCTTCTGCGCTACCTGCCCCGTTTGAAGCCGGAAACCTCCATTTTCCGCCCAATTGCACCCTTCTTGCTTGCTTTAGCTTTCCTTCTTTTTCTCCGGTTTGCTTTTCCATTCTCTAATTTGACTTCACATTCTTCTATTTCTACTTCACATTCTTGTGTTTCCGTTGGTTCCCTCACCCCCCACCCCATTCTGCGGATTCCAATCAAGTAACCAGCGCCTGGCCAGAAGGTGCGGAGGCCTCTCGAGTTCCCAAATTCTACTCCCCGCCCAGAGCATTCCACCTGCCAATTTCTAACACCCCCCACTTCTTTTTCTAAAATTGAATTCTTTATTGGTGCATTTTATATACAGCTCACATCACACTCAACACTGGGGAATTTGTACCCGTATATGACACAAGTTAATTCTCGGTTTTATCCACATCCCTGTGCACCCCACAACCCCCACCCCCACCCCCTCTACACATGTGCTTTGTTTTTAAATATTTATTCTTTCCCCTGCCACATTTCCTTTTGAATGTTTCCTATTTCACAAAATTATCAAACTTTCTCAAACTCATGTACATCTCACACAGGTTCTCATCCCAGAGATACGGTATTTACTTAGATTTACTTAGCTGTGACTGGTTATTTCCCTTATCCGTGTGTCCTCAAGGTAACACCCACACTTCTGCAGCACTGGGATCCCACCTCCATGGCCTTTGCCTGCATTTGCTACCTGATTTTGCATCTTTTTGCTGGCTTTTTCTCTGGTTTACTTGTAGATTCCTTGCACTTCTTCCCTATGTCTTAATTTTCATTTTTCCCTCCACACTCTGCACCCTCCTACCAGGGACCATCCTCTTATGGAAAGGGAGGGGGGCCCCCCATCCTTCCTGCAGCCTGTTTTCAACCCCTCCCCCTGTGAATTACTGGGTTCCCACCGAAAGGGCACGTCCTGCCCTGTGTGGTGTCTGAAACCCTCCATTTCTCATCTGATGCTGTGCCTTTCTTGCTTGCTTTCTGCTTGATTGCTTTTCTCTTCCTCCTTTTTCTCCAGTTTGCTTTTTGATTCTTTGTTTTTCTATGTCTTCTTTTTCTGTCACTTTAGCCCATTTTCTTTTTACTATCGATGTTCCTTGCACTTGAACCCAGGACCCCCAGCTTGCAAGAAGAGAGGGTGGGCTCCTTAGAGAACCTCAACTCTAGTCCAGTCCCCTGAAATTTCCAGCGCCCAGCCCTCTGCCTTACTGTGTCACTGGCCTGCCCGGTTTGGTGTCTGGAACCTCCGTTTCTCACCTGATTTTGCTCCTTTCTTGCTTGCTTTGCCCGGGCTTCTTTTTCTCTTGTTTGGTTTTCAACTCTTTTCATTTATTCTGTTGCATTCTCCTTTTTCTGTTAGGTTACTCAGTGTTCACTTTTCACTCTGAGTTCCGCAGACTCCAAGCCAGGTCTGTTGGCTTCCTGGAAGGGAGGGTGCTTCCCAGTACGTACATTCTAGTGCCCTCTGCTCACCATCTCCCTGCCAGCCCCCAGCCCCCACCAGCCCGCCTCACAGGGAGCCCTCCTCGGTGGAACTCCTGGGATGTTTGGTGGGTGAATCCTCCACTTTTCTCCTGATTTTGCATCTTTCTTGCTTGCTTTTCCCTTCCTTCTTTTTCTCTAGTTAGCTTTTAGATTCCTTGCATTTCTTTTCTGTCTTCTTACTCTGTCAGTTTTGTCCATTTTTGTTTTGCCCTCTGTGTTCTGCACACTGGAACCCGGGACCCTCATCTAGAGAAAAGGGAGAGAGGACCCCTGATAGTTCGTACATTCTACTCCCCTTCTACAAGTGATTCCCCCTGCCAGTTTGCACCCCACACCTCTCTGTATAAACTGGGGTCCCACCTAAAAGGCACTTGACTGCCAGGTTTGGTGTCTGATCTTCCATTGCTCCTCTGATTTTGCGTTTTTCTTGGTTCCCTTTTCTGTTTGTCTCGTCAATTTCTTTTGAACCCGCGGCTTCTGGCTTGCAGGAAGGGAGGGAGGGCCCCATAGAGAACTGTAATTCTGACCAGGTCCCCTGCAGTATCCAACCCCCAGCCCTTTGCCTTATTTGCTTCCCAGGGGAAAGGCGCTCACTTGCCCTGTTTGTCTGAAAGCTCCGTTTTTCACCCGATTTACACCTTTCTTGCTTGCTTTTCTTTTCTTTTTTCTGTCAGGGTAGTTGGTTTTCACTTTTTACTCTTTTTACTCTGAGTTCTCCTCAGACTCCAAACCAGGACTGCTGGCTTCCCGGTGAGTACATTCCAGTGCCCTCTGCGCCTCCTCCCCGCCAGCACCCAGCCCCTCCAGCAACCCTCCTCGGTGGAACTCCTGGGATGTTTGGCGGCTCCAACCTCCATTTCTGTCCTGACTTGGCATCATCTTTCCATCTCTTTCTCTTGTTAGCCTTCTTTTCTTTGTCTCCTTTTTCAGTTGGTTTTGTCAACTTTTGTTTTTCCCTCTGCATTCTGCAAAGTCAAATGTGGGACCATGGTTTTACAGAGAGGGTGGAAGGACCCCTGCTGGTACCTAAATTCTAGGCCTTGTCTCCAGGCCGTCCCAGGGCCACGGTCAGCCCCGTCAGCCCCTCCCACTGGCTGTTACTGGGTTCCCCAGGAAATGGCACTTGCCATTTCTCCCCAAGTTTTGCACCTTTTGTGCTTCGCTTTTCCTTTAATTCCTTCTTTTTTTTTCAGTCAGCCTGTTCAGTTTTCCTTTTCGAGATGAGTTCCGCAGACTCCAAACCCGGACTGTTGGCTTCCTAGAAGGGATGAAGGGCGCTTTCCAGTAGGTTAGTTCTAGTCTCTGTCTCCAAACCTAACCCCCACCCCAACCCCCACCCCGTTTCCAACCCCCACCATCGGCTTTACTCCCTTCTCAGCCAAAGTACACTTGCCTGGCCCTATGTGGTGTCTGAAACCTCCGTTTCTCCCCGGATTGCACCTTTCCTTTATTTTCTTTTTTGCTTTTCAAGTCCTTAGGTTTATTTTCTGTTTCTACCACTTTTTTGTCTTCGTTTGTTCTGTTTTGGTTGTCTGTGTTCCGGGGACTCTAACCAGGACTGTTGGCTTCCTGGAAGGGAGGGAGGCTGCTTCCCAGTCAGGAAATGCTATTCTCCCTCTATAAGGCTTCTTCCTACCAATTTGCAGCCCCCACCCCTTTGTCTTTGTGTTACATGCTTTGCTCTAAATGGCACCGGCCTACGATGTTTGGTGCCTGTGATCTCCATTTTTGCCCCATTTAGCACCACTTGCTTGCTTGCTTTTCCTTTCCTTCTGTTACTGGCATTTGCTTTTAAATGCCTTGCCTTTCTTTTCTATGTCATCTTCTTTTACTATTGCTTTGGTGAATTTTTGTTTTTCCCTGTGCAGACTCCAACATCCCCACCTCCAAGCCTCACCCCGCCTATTTTCAACCTCAACCCTTCCTACTGGGCATTACTAGGTTCCCACTGAAATGGCCCTTGCCTGCCCTGTGTGGTGTCTGAATCCTCCATTTTTCATCTGATTTTGCACCTTTCTTGCTTGCTTTTCCTTTCCTCCTTTTTCTCTTGTCTTGTTTGGTTTTCAATTCCTTTTCTTTACTCTGTTTCTTCTTTTTCTGTCTGGTTGTTCCCTTTGTGCTTTTCACTCTGAGTTTCTCCAAACCAAGACTTTGGGCTTCCTAGAAGAGAATCAGAAGTGAATTCCAGTCTCAGTGTACAAGCCTTAGCCTAGCCAGTTTCCCACTGTAATGGCTCTTGCCTGCCCTGCTGGGTGGCCTGAAACTTCCTTGCTTGCTTTTCCTTTCCCTGTCTAGTTTCTCTTCTCATTCTTCTTCTGTTGAATCCAGAACCACCAACTTGCCGGAAGGTATGGAAGTTCCGTCTGTGTTCCTAAATTCTACTCCCCATGTATAAACATTTACCTGTTAATTTCCAACACCTACTCTTCTACCATTTATAATGAATATTATATATTCAAAATATGACAGCTCTCCTTCCCCCTGAAATTTCCTGGCCATGTCCTACTAGGTGTTGGGATGGGATGAATGAATTTGACTTGTACCATTTTTTGTCAGCTTGTAAGATGCTAGAATTCGAGAACTCATCATCAGGTTTGAGGAATAGGGGAAATACACTGGCTTGAAGTTTCTTCATGTATAATTGATTCAGCTTCTGATTCAGACAAATTATCACCTACAACAAAGAGATAACAACCAAACAAGAAGAGAAAAAGTTGAAGTACAAAGAAATAAAAGCATAATTTCCAAATCATACAGATACCATTGAATGTTTCTTCAGTGGTTATTATCTTTCCCTGACAAACAGAAAGAGCTTGAAAAAGGTATGTACCCTGAAGAACAAATCAAAAGCAGCCATGTAAACTCACTGAGAAATTAAATGTTGACCATCTGGCTTCACTAAATGTCCTTCCCATCTTCTCTTCCCTTTTTCTTTTTCAGCTGTTGGTGCTGGAAATGGAATCCGAAACCTAACATGTACTCTGCACAAAGACTAGTACTGAGCTACAGCCTGAGTTCTAAAGTTTTCTTAAAATAAAACCTAAAAATGAAAAAAATCACAAAAACCTCAACTCAATTTGCTAGCCATTTCATGTATACCCCTAACTATATAATACTTAAGAATTTCAGTAAAGATGACAACCCACCTTCTGGATCCACCCCTACCACTCAGGGGCTGTCTCTCCTTCAAAAATTTTGTTGTTCTAGGGGCTGTCGATTTAGCTCAGTGGCACCATGCCTGCCTTGGATGCACAAGGTACTGACTTCAACCTCAGTACCATAAAAAAAAAAAATTCAGTAAACTATTATTCATGACCTCTTTTTCCTAGAAAATGGGTGAAAAAATATCCTGTATCTGGAAGACAATCAGTTATCACTACGCAAATACTGTGTACATCTGGAGAAGAAAACACATAGTGGGGGAAAAAATAGAGGACTTTTTTTTTGGTGATGCTGGGATTGAACTCAGGGCCACCATACTATGCTATATCCCAAGCTCTTTATTATTTTTTCATACTATGCTATATCCCAAGCTCTTTATTATTTTTTGAGACAGGGTCTAAGTCCTTAAGTAACCCAGGCTGGGCTTTAATTCATGATCTTTATGCCTCAGCCTCTGTTCCAGTTTTCTCGATTTTAAAATAAGGATACATGGGGCCGGAGGATTGGCTCAGTGGTTCTGGCGCCTGCCTCGCAAGCACAAGGTCCTGAGTTCGATCCCTAGTAACCACTTATAATGCTGGGCATGGAGACACGCCCACTGACAATCAACACCGCATACCACAATGCCGGAAGTGGTGGCTCACGCCTGTAATCCCAGCACTCGGGAGGCAGAGACAGGAGGATTGCTGAGTTCACGGCGGCTTGCCTGGGCACCATAGTGAGCTCAGGGCCAGCCTGAACTACAACGCGAGACCCTATCTCAAAAAGCAAAAAAAAAAAAAAAAGTATACATGTTATCCTATCTCAAGGGTTTTGGAAAATGTTTAAAGAAATAATAGATAACACAACGCTTAAGGTCTTTCTGTTTTCTTTTGAGTGCTAAGGATTGAACTATTGGCCTTGTGCTTACAAGGCAGACACCAAAACCACTGTGCTAAATCCCTGGCCCAATAACACAGCATTTTGAAAAATACAGAAGCGCTATTTAAGGACAGCCTGCTGCTTCAACTTGTATCTGTCTTACCTCTAACAGAGAAACAGTCCTTCTGTGTCCTCTTTGTAGAAGCCTTTGTTTAGCACGTTGATCAACCTCAGCTTCTTCACATTCAGACTTGATGTCATTCACGCTTGATGTATTGAGCAGGAACAGGCTCAAAGTTGTAGTCTGGGCTGAGGGAATAGAGGTCCCACAGACTGGCACTAACAATCTCTGTGTTCTTCCAAACAACCAACAGACTTCTCTCCATGGTCTTTTGAATCAGCGTCACCCAGTTTCTAATGGCTTTAACAACAGCTTTGGAATCATTTTCGTGGAAGAATCCAGGCTGGACCTACAAGCAAAACATAACAATATGCAAGCTAACATTTAATATTTTAGCTTTTTTTCACTAGGAGCATTATTCCATGTTAAAAATTCCAAATGCTATGATCAAAGACATACATACATGCAAGAGCCTTTAACTGACAGAACTACTAGTATTGCCAATAATTACTGAAATACTTTAGCCTTTAAACAAAAATGAACAAAACCTCAAGTTTCAGTATAGTACTTGTGCTTTATTATAGGTAAGTTATGATGCCATTATGTTTTGTGAAAGATTAAAGGTATTTTGTCATTCTTTAGGATTAAGTGTCTATAATGTGCTTCATGCTGAACCTCAGAGATGCATGTGATTAAGTTAACTATTTGTCCTCTTACGAGTACAAATCTGGTAGTGTGAAGTAGATATATATGAACTGAAAATGAAAGGTTGAGAGAGATGCTGAAGAAGCCCTAAAGAAGGAGCACATTCCTCCCTAGGAAATAGTGTCACTGTCAAAGTAAATTCAGACCCGAATTAAAGACACAAGAGGGATGAGGTTATTAATGAGAGAATAAATAAAGTCTGGAAAAGAGATCAATAGCTGGGCCCAGGGACATAATCATCATAGCAAAGTATTATATTTTACTAGGCATTAGAAGATTGAGAAAAGAGGGAGGAGCTCTGCCTTGCCTCAGAGAAACAGGGTTAGAGGCGGAGGACATTGTTCAGAAGGTACAATGGCATATCATTCTCATTCCTACTGTCTGCTTTTTAAACCATAACTTACAGCACGCACGGTGGTGCTTGCCTGTAATCCCCATACACAAGAGGCTGACCAGTAGTTTAAGGCCATCCTGACTATATAGTGATTTCAAGGCCAGTCTGAACTATACAGCAAGACCCGGCCTTTGAAAATAAAACAGCGTATCTTGGGGTTCTGCAGACTTGTGGAAATTTTACAGTAGTTGAAAAATGATTAAAATGGTAGATTCTACAATATGCTGTATATAAGAAACACACCTAATTCAGAAAGAAAGCCATAGACTGAAAGTAAAGGAAGACAATTCTCCATGCAACAGGAAACTGCAAAAAACCAGGAGTGGCTATCCTATTTGCAGGTAAAAATAGATTTCAAGCCAAAACTGATTAAGAGAGACAAAGAAGGTCACTATATTCTTGTACAGGAACAATTCAAGAAATAATATTTATGCACTAAATTGTAACACAGCTATATAAAACAAACATTAATGGACATGAAAAGCCAGATAAGCACCAATACAATAATAGTAGGGGACTCCAATACCCCAGTGTCACAAATAGACAGATCAACTGGACAAAAAATCAGCAAGTCAAATTTGAGCTAAACCAAACTCTTGAACAAATGACTTAATAGATGCCTACAGAGTATTTCACCCCACAAAGTCAGAATTTACATTCTTTTCAACCACTTGTGGATCATTCTATAAAATAGACCACATGCTACTTCATAGAACAGGAAGTAAATGCAAAGGAATTGAAGTTATCCCCTGTACTATCAGACCATAGTGCTTTGAAATTGGAGGTGAATAGCAAAAGAAATTCCAAGATCCTCACAAACACTTGGAAATTGAACAACATTCTGCTGAACAACCAATGGGTCACAGAAGAAAACAGTTTGAGGATTAAATGATAACTCCAGTACAACATAATGGAAATTAGAAAGCACTTCTATGAGGGAAATTCATGCCAGTGAATGCCTACACCAAGAAAACAGAGCAAGCTCAAATAAGCAATCTAATACTGAACCTCAAAATACTAGAAAAAGAGAAGCACGACAAATCCAAATTTTATAGTAGGCAGGAATTATAAGGATCAGAGCAGAAATTAATGCAATGGAAACTATGATTTTTAGAAAATCAACGAATCTAAGACTTAGTTCTTTGAAAGGATAAACAAAATTGACAGGCCCTTAGCTAACCTTATCAAAGGCTCAGATCCATGCTATTAGGAATGAAAAGGGGGAAATTACTACTGCTCCAGTGGAAGTCCAGGGGATAATAAACACACGTTTGGAAAATCTGTACTCCAATAAAATAGAAAATGTAGAAGAAATGGATAGATTCCTAGATACACATGAACTTACAAAGTTGAATGAAGAAAATACAGAAATGTTAAACACTCCAGTATCAATCTGTGAAATTGAAAATGTAATCCAAAAGAGTTACCAACAAAGAAAATTCCTGGCCTTGATGGCTTCACTGCTGAATGCTACAAAACTTTTAAAGAGTTAATGCCAATACTTCTCAAACTCTAAAGAAATAGAAAGGGAAGCAGTACTCCCAAATTCATTCCTGGAAGTAACCATTACCTCGATTCCAAAAGCAGAAAAAGACCCAACCAAAAAAGAGAACTACAGGCCAATCTCCCTAATGATTATTGATGCAAAAATCCTCAACAAGGGGGCAGAGATTTAGCTCAGTGGTTCTGGTGCCTGCCTAGCAAGCACAAGATCCCTGGTTCAATCCCAAGTAACCACATAATAACAATACCGGTTGTGGTTACTCATGTCCACCAGCAATCAGTAGCACATACCATAGTGTCAGGCATGGTGGCTCACGCCTGTCATCCCAACACTCGGGAGGCAGAGGCAGGAGGATTGCTAAATTCAAGCCTTGACTGAGCTAAATAGTGAGTTCAGTATCAGCCTCAACTACAAAGTGAGACCCTGTCTCAAAAAAAAAATTCACAATATACTTTAATCCCAAATCATTCAGAGGCCAGGTCAGCTAAAGGTGGGATTTACTAAAACCAAAATTACACACCCATCTGCGGTTCACACCAAGCAACCTCAACTCATGTTTCAGTATCCAGTTTTTTATACATCATTTTAAACGCTCCTCTTCCCAGTTCTATGTCAAATTTCAGGAACTTGCCACTAGGAGTCGCTACAGCTTTCACATCTGCTGCTGCTTCCATTTCATTTTCATTTTTCTCCTTGAAGCAGGATTTTTGAGGTCTCCAAAATTGCCTTTGAGCACCGCTCGTATTTACCTTTTTGTCCACCTCTCAGCTCACTTGTAGGAAGTTTAACTACTCTTGGAATATTTGCTACAGCCTTTACTCCCTCATCTTTGGAGCAAGATTCAACAACTTTGTCGTCTTCTCTCATCTCAATGCTCTTTCAGAAGGGTCTCTTCCTTTCTGTTGTTTCCCCAGAAGCGATGAAGGTGCCATTTTTTTCTTTAACCTAGGTTCTACTGTGAAAGTTGAAGGAACCTGGGGAACTCTATTTCCAAAGGGAACTCCATCAGGTTCCTCAGAGTCTTCCGTGCCAGCTGGCTCTCCTGAATCTGTGGCCACTATAACTAAGGTTGGCACTAAAATCTATCCTGTTCCATGAAAAAAAATTCAAGAACCCATACACAAAGATCACCACTACAGGGGAATTCAGGAAAAAGGGAAATGGACCAAAATGAAGCTGAATCTCCAGGACTCTCTGAACTGGTAACAAAAGCAGATCTACTTGAAGTGGAAACCAGAACTGATCTCTGAGATGAAAACAGAGATGCTGTCCACAGTGAAGGACTTCATTAAAGAAAAGATCAGGAACACCACCAAAGCTCAGATAACAGCAGCAATGGAATATTATAAAGAGCTTCAAGAAGAGGTCCAGGTGATCAAAAATGAGAATGAATGTTTGCAAAGTAGGATGAATGAAGCAGAAAACCGAATTTCAGACCGAGAAGAAAGGCTCACAGCCAATGAACAGGAAAGGAATACCTCATGGAAAATGGCAAGGGACCATGAGAAATCAACCCAACAGCTCCTAGATGACTCAAAGAAGAATAACATAAAGCTGATCGGAGTCAGTGAAAAAGCAGGAAACAGTGCAAAAGACAAAAAAAAAAAAAAACTGTTTACAGATATAATAGAAAACTTCACAGGAAAAGAAAAAGAACTGGACATACAGATAAACAAGGCATATAAGATTCCAAAACCCCACAATATTAAAAAATCTACACCCAGGCATATAATTATCAAGGTTCCAGATATCCAACAAAAGAACAAAATACTGAAAGCAGCCAGGGAAGAAAAGAACCACATACAAAGGGAAACCCATCAGGATCACAGCAGACTTTTCAATGCAAAAGCTCAATGCAAGGAGAGCCTGGAGGGAAGTGTTTCAAGCACTGCAGGAAAACAACTTCCAACCTAGACTGATGTATCCTGCAAAATCTATCCTGTTCCACTCCTCAGTCCAAATGCATCTCAGATTTCAGAATTATCAGAATGGATTTCCTTCTATATGTTCATATATTTGCACAGCAACCTAATATTAGGGAAAAGCAAATTTTTAAAAAGTTAACAGTAAAATAAAAAATACTTTATAAAGAGCACGTGGATTTAAAATGCCTGCTATAAACTTGGTCCAGGTCTGTAAAGACTGTTTATCCTGCATACTTAGCTGCCAGCCCCTACGAATTAGATGGCTTATATGAGATACAAAAGGTGCCCTTTCAGCTGAAACTTAGTTAAATGTAGAGAGCACTATTTGCATTACTTATCCTTATCTGGTGTGAGATACAAAAGGCAGTGTTTATGCTGTGAACTTCATGAAAACGTGAAAGCTGCATTGTTTACTCTAGTCCTTGGGAACTTAACCTGTTAGTCAAGATGCAAAAATTGTAATCCTTCACTACTCTTAGGTTATATTCTTGACCCTTCAAAGTTGATGACTATCAGTTTCTGCTTACTCCTCATCTGTGTAATTAATGGCCTGGCTCAGAGACCGAGACTTGATTTAATCAAGTCTTATCTTGCTTGTTAACAAAAATGTGACCATCTGCTAATTCAAACCTAGCCATCAAAATGAGATTTAAAAAAAAAAAAAAAACTTCATTTTTAAAAAAAGTAAAATTATGTTCCTTGGTCATATAGTCTAGACACCAACTTGGTGCTATCTGATCTCTTGGCCAAGAAAATATGTTATTTACCCCAAATTTGCCTCTCCATGTGTCTTTGCTCAATTCGCTCTGTAACACTAAAAGGGGGAAAAGAATACTTAAAATCAACCCATTAAGGAAATCATTAAGGAAAAAACAAGTCACCTAATTTCTAACCCTTTTTTCTTATGTTTATTCTTTTTTTCTGTTCCGTCTTAGTATCCAGTAGAGTCCAGGGATTGTGTCTTATCTTTGTTTAGCCTACAGTACACAGCAAACATTTCCATCTATAATTCAATAATATATCTGCACTTTATGTGAATATTGGTTAGGACTGCAGTTTTCCAAGTACTCTAACTCTAAGTTCACTTGGTTACCAGCTAAAATACACAATACATGATTTCTAGGTGGTTTTGGTATAAAAATTCATCCAATAACAGTAAGTTTTCATTGTGGTAAAATTATATAGAATATAATGAACTGGGTGGAACAGCATTCAGGAGGCAAAGATAGGAGGATCATTAATTTGAAAGGAGCCTGGGGTGCAATGGCAAGACCCTGTCTCAAAAGCAAAACAAACCAATAAGCAAATGTGTGTGGGTTACCATTTTAACCATAAAACTCAGTGGCATTAAAATGTTCAGCATAGCATAATCATCACCTCCATCTATTCCCAGAACTTATTCAACATCCCAAACTAAAACTGTACCCACTGAAGAAAAATTGCCAATCTAGTCTGTAGATACCTGAGGGGCTAAGGCAAGAGGACACATAAGCTCAGGAGTTCAAGACCAGGCTGGGCAACACAATGAAACTTTGTCCCTAAAACAAAGATAGCACCTCTAATGGCCCCAATGTATAGCTCAGGGCTATAGCACATATTCAGCATGCATGAAACCATGTGTTCAATCTCCAGCACCACAAAACTACTCCTTATCCCCACTCACTCACAGAGATCTCACTCTGCTCTCACTCTGAATTTTCTTATTTTTAGTTATTTACATACATGGAAGTGCACGGTATTTATCCTTTTGTCCCTGGCTTATTCTATTGACATGTTTTCAAGATTCATCTCTGCTGTAGCATGTTATCAGGATTTCATTACTTTTTAAAATTTGACAATATTTCACGGTATTACATACCATATTTATCTATTTATCAAGGGAGTGGGTTGTTCCCACCTCTTGAGTATTTGAAAGAATACGTTCTGCACATTCAACAGCAGGCTTAAAGAATGGCAATACTTGTTTATGAACTAGCCTTCCTATTTTTAAGAAAAACAACTATCAAATATTAATATACTATACTCAGGAGCAAGAAAAGGCCAGGTGTTTTGGAGCATACCTGTAATCCCAGAACTCAACAAGCCATGGCAGGAGGATTCTAAATTCAAAGACAGCATGGACAACTTAGTGAGACCTTTTTCAAAATTAAACTTAAATAAAGGGCTGAGAACTTAGTGATAGAGTACTTCCCTGGCATGTACCAGGTCTTTGGTTCAATCCTAAGTACAAAACAAAACACCAAGAATCTGTGCTAAAATTTAGCAAAAACATGTTTATTTTAAAACTTCAACTTTGGAAAAACCTGTAACTAAACATTAAGTCTAACATAGGTTAAGTACGTATCTCAAACTATGATACAGCATTCAAATAACTCAAGGGTGAGGATTTAGCTCAGAGGCACAGCACCTGCCTGGCAAGCCTGAGATCACCAGATTACAAAAATGAATAAGTAAATAAGTAACTCAAAAGCCCTCTTTCCCTGTGAAGAGCCTGCATGTGACTTGAGTACATATTTTTTTAAATGCTGCCTAATAATCTCTTTATGCCTTTTTGTGGGGAGGGGGTTATAGCAGGACTTACTATGTAATTCAGCCTTGCACTCACTATGTAGTGTAGACTGACTTCAAACTCACAGCGATCCTCCTGCCTCAGTATCTGAAGTGCTGGGATTATGGGCATGTGCCACTATGCCTGGCTTTCTTTATGTGTCTTAGATATTCTGAAAATTATTTTCTCTGGGAAGGAGGGCAGCGAACCTAAAACATGCCTCATGGCTCAACATTCTCCACATTTGCTTTGGGGACCTCTTTGGACATGTCTGGTGACATCGCCTTTGGCAAGCCAATGGCAGGAGATACTCTGACTTTGAAATATGACTTCTACAAGACAACCTCAGCAGTGTGTGGAGATGGTAGGTTATCAACTACAAAACAGATAGAATAGGACACAGATTCCTAATACTAATGTTGACCACAATTAATGACGGAGATAACTGTTCTCTGGTCACACCTTATATTCAAAGTCCCCTCATATTCATATATGGTTATACTAATTAGGATTAAGGACTATGGCTCCCATTTCAAGACTGACCTCCTGGATGTTGAACGAGTGAGATTTGGGGGCCAAGTGGAAGGTAACAGAGCTGAGCCAGTAATCTGGCCCTTGTCCTTCAAGGTTGGCCAGGACCCAGGGTATAACAGGATACATCTAAAAGAGCCCTGCAACTCTGGCTTCCCAATCAGGGTACTGTCCAGACGCCCTGAGGACAGCAGTCAACTGAAGTATAGTCTGCAAAAAGAGAGTCGTTATATAGCAAGCTTCGTGCTTCCAAGGGAAGCTACAAGTAGGGCGAAACTGTGATCTGCCCTGTCAGATGACACAGTGGGTGGAGGAAAAACCTAAAGGAGCCAAGATACTCCTCAAATGCCCCTAAAAGTAACTCCTGAGGGGCCTCAACTATCTTGACAAATATACATACATAAATTTTGATTAATATAACTCTTCCTTTGATTTGGTCTTAACTATCCAGCTGGAAATGTATAATTAAATAATTTTTAAAAGGAATAACAGTACTATTTTTAAAAGAAACCTAGGCTAAATATAAAGAGGCCCATGCCTGTAGCACTCAGGAGGCCAAGACAAGAGGATCACCCCAAGTTCGAGACCACCTCGGCTACATAGTGATTTCAAGACAGAGACCATATCTGAAAACTGTGCTAGTCTCTGCTACATAATGATTTCAGAGCCAGGCTGAACTACAAAGCGAGACCCTGTCTCAAAAAAAAAAAAAAAAAAAGCTGCCACAATAATCCAGGAAGATGATGAGCCTTGAATACAAATAGTGGCAGAAAGGATGCACTCAGGATATATTAAGGAAGTATTAAATCCAAGATTTACTATTTGGATGAGTATAGCTCTGAAGAAAATGAAGACTTCTACAGAAACTCCCAGCTATTTGCCAACCAGATAGTGCTACTAAAATACATTTGTATTAACATCAGCACCAATAGATACCTGGGCACAGACACAAGGATCAATGGGACAGAACAGATATGGTGTACAAAGAACCTCAATCACCTTCAATTATTTGATCTTTGACAAAGGAGCCAAAACATACACTCGAGAAAATATAGCCTCTTCAATAAATGGTGCTGGAAAGGCGGACTAACCACATGGAAAACGCTGATCTAGAGCTACCTCATTCACTAAAATTAAAACTGATCAAAGAATTAATCACTAAAACAGAAATACTTCACCTGTCAGGACATAAAATAGGTAAAATTCTAAAAGTCAGAGGCATAGGCAAGGAGTTATTAAAAAGAACCATGATTTCACATATGTAACAGGAAAGGGCTAGGGATTTAGCACAGTGGTTCCAGCATCTGCTTTGCAAGCACAAGGTCCAGAGTTCGATCCCCAGTAACCACACACCACAATGCTGGGCCTGGTGACTCATGCCTGTCATTCCAGCACCTGCTAGGCAGAGGCAGGAGGACTGCAGAGTTCAGCGCTAGCCTGGGCTACATAGTGAGCTCAGGGCCAGCCTGAATGACACAGCAAGACCCTGTCTCAAAAAAAAAAAAAAAAAAAGTAACAACAAAAACCAACAAATGGGATCACATCAAATAAACATTTCTACACTGAAAGAAACAACACAGTGAAAGGACAACCTACACGATGGGAAATAATGTTGTCTGCTATTCCTTAGACAGAAGAATAATAACTAGTCTATACAAAGAACTGAAAAAAAATTAGATCCCCCAATAAGTAAAGGGAAAGAAAAAAATTGATGATTTTTAAAAAAGGATACAAAATTTATGCATGTATTAGTTGGGGAACTTGGGGGGGCAGAGAAATGGGGAAAAATGAGAAGCTGTGTCAGATACTGGTACAAATTCTTAATGTTGACTGTGATCACAATGTCACTATAAAATGTACCAATAAAATCAGTTTTTAAAAAGCAAGAAAAAAGTGACCCCCAAAATAAAAGACCCAATCAAAAAATAAATAGTCAAGTGACACTGGGCATGGTTCATACTACGTTGTGAGCAACTGAAGTGGGAGAGACAGGAGGACTGCGAAGTGTTCAAGGTTAGCCTGAACTACACAATGAGTCTCCAATTTTTTTTTTTTCTTTTTGAGACAGGATTCACTTTGTAGTTCAGGCTGGCCTCAAACTCAGCAATCCTCCTGCCTCTGCCTCCAGAGTACTGGGGTTACAGGTATGACCTGCCATGACAGGTATTGTGGTATGTGGTACTGGGAATCAAACTCAGGACCTTGTGCCTGCCAGGACCACTGAGCTAAATCCCTGGCCCAATGAGTCTTTTTTTTTTTTTTTTTTTGAGTCAGGGCCTCATTTTGTAGTTCAGGCTGGCTCTGAGCTCACTATGTAGCCCAGACAAGCCTCAAACTCAGCAATCCTTCCGCCTCTGCCTCCTGAATGCTGGGAATTACAGGCTGGGGCCACCAAACCCTGCACTGTTGTGTGTGGTACTGATTGCCAGTGGGCATAAGCCACCATGCCTGGTATTGTTGTATGTGGTTACCAGGGATTAAACCAGGGACCTTGCACTTGCTAGGCAGGCGTTGGAACCACTGAGCTAAATCTCC